>SNQJ01S0032135.1:207938-222476 GCA_010110895.2 Picea sitchensis
CGTTGGATCTCATACAAGAAATCGAGTATCGGGTTTTGGGGTTTGAAGAGTCGAAAGACTTGACTCTCTTGCATTTCGAACTCCCAATTACCGAAATCCTGATACGACCAGGACCGTCGAATCAGGGGAGGCTTATAGCCGTTGATCTCCCTTTGGAGGGGAACTTTGGAGATTATGGCGTTTCGGGGATTCAAAAGGGAGAGGAAGAGACAGCGCATCGCGATTCTCCGAATCGTGAAAAGTCGGTAAGTGCTTTGTCGCTTTAGCGCGTGGTCGCGGAACAGGGTCACGCGGACAAGACCCAAGCGGGGAGCTTGTCACTCGCCAACCCTTTCGGGGTTCGACATTTCGGGGTTTGCAGAGTTGAAAGACTCGACTCGCTTATATCGCTGAGTCGCGAAATGCGAAAAGGCGCCTAGTTGTTTGGCCAGTGGTCATAACCGACGATCACATGGAGGTGGAAAAGGGAAGAGCTAGCATGCGCTAAGCCCCCGTAGGACTTCAGGGATTCTGTCCCTCGAGAAAAGGCGAAAAAATTATTATGCCATAGTGGGTGTGTGACATTTCGCCCCTCTTCAAATTGAGAGGATTATTGTTGACTCAGTGTTGCACCCACCCAAGGGAACAATTCGAAAATCAATATTTAATACAAGTGCCCTCGTTGCTAAAAAAATACAACATTGTCGAAGATTTGGTGCAAGCACCTTGTTCTATGTCAATGCTTGAAGTTCTACAAAACTATCCAAGTCAATGTAGAACCCTATTGCCAGCCATTGGAGTTGTGGATCCAGAGGCATCAAATATGATTATGTTTAATCTGGAATATTTTAAGTTGACGCTCTCCCATCACCCGACATTCCAAATTCACACTACAGTTTGTGGGAAGAATATCCACTGCACCGTTTTGGATGAAGGAGCCTCCACTTGTGTCATGTATTTAACTTGTTGGAGAGCCATTGGTTCTCTTGAAATTACCCTTAAATCATTTGATGGACATGATTTCCAACCTTACAGAGTCTTGCAATCTTTCGATGTAGAATTAAAGGGCAAAATTGTTTCTATCGACATTGAAGTGGTTGATGCACCCCTGGATTATAATTTGTTGCTTGGTCACAATTGGTTCTATGCAATGATTGTTGTCACTTCTTCAGTCTTTTGCATTTTGCAATTTCCCCATCAAGGGAAAATTGTGACTATTGACCAACTTGATTATTACACACTAGATCTCAATATTTTTGCAGCGAATAATATCCCTTTCCCGTGACAGTCTGATCTTAAGTACGAAAGTGTGGGGGTAGGTCTCCTCAAGGATTCCTTATTCATGGGAGTTTTTCCCTTACCTCCCCATGGTCACCCACATGAGATTGCCTCATTAAATATGATTACGGCTACGGTGCAATGATCCTCTAAATCATTTGATCTTCAGGTAATGCCTAGCCCATCTGCCACTAAAGCACTAGGTGACATCATATCACTTAGCCTAGCAAAGTATCATCTTCCACAAGATATGGTACCTAAACCTTCCCTTCCTCTGCCTATATCAACCGATCCTCTTTCTTCCTCCCTCTATGGTGAACCTATCCCTATTAGTAACTAGGAGTCTAAGCGACTACCGAAGAAGAGTCGATAGATGAATCGAAGCTTGGGGGGCATGTCTCCAGCCTCTGGACGTCATACTGAAGTTAAAATGCCAACTTATTATGATGAGCTTGGGGTAAAAGTACCAACCTATGAACACCATGTTGGGAAAAAAATCCACCAATAGGTATCAATCGACGTACCAACCTCTGGTCATCATGTTGGGAAGAGGCACGTTCATGGGTATTACACTAAGCATCATTTATTCTCATTTTCAAGCTCGTTAAAAGTGAAACCAACTCCGAGGACAATTCACTTTCTGTGTCAAGCTTGTTAAAAAATGAAACAAACTACAAGCATACTTCATCGTCCTTTGAGCTCATTAAAACACAAAGAGTCGTCTTTCAAGTGGTAGTTCACCCCTTTTTTGGCCTCATAAGACTAACTATGAAAAAGGTATACTCTAGTCAATCATGACTAGAAGAGTTCTCCCTTGTATTGTTTTACACTTTTTCGGGCTTGGGGGACTAAATTTATGAAAAAGAACATCCATGGAGTCATCTTTAAGATCTTTCTGGACTCTCTAAACATGAAAAGACCATCAATTTTTCCTTCTTTGGACTCGTAAAACATGCATTGAAGGATCCGTACGGGGCCGAACCCCTCCTTCTTTAGGTTTGTTAAACATATAATGACAGACTCATCGAAGATGAGCTATAACGAGCATTTGTTATCCTCCTCAATCTCGTTAAAAGACAAAGAGGTACTCGACAATCATGGTGGGGGGGAAATTGAAGGAAGTGGGTCAAATTTTGGAAAGCATTATGGTAGTTGTTTGTTGTCACCCTTGAACATGGCACATGTTTGCGTCTCATCTTACAGTTGGGTAATCTGCATGTTTCTGAGTCATACCAATCCTGTGAGTCCTCATACTCCTTCGACTCACCCTAAGAGTGCCCCGATGATTGTCGCACTATGTTTTGGTCTATCTCTCGGTCAAGTCAATGTTGGCAAGTCATTTTTCGTGCCTCACAATGTTCAAGGGAAGTTTCACTTTGAACCAACCACTCTGCAGTATTACCATTTTTCATCCTCATGTCATTTCATCCTCGTTTGATCTATCCTCTCATATCACTTTCCTATACCAATTTCGTGTCGATGATAGAGGAATCATCATGGCCCTCCTTCGACGAGTTTATTCATGTCGACTTCAACACATTATCTAGGAATTAGACTTAGAAACTAGTTAGTACCTTGGATATTGCATGCCTCAATGGCAAGTTTCCTCACCTTCGACAATAGTTTTACACCATTTAGCTCTGATCAAATGATTCCATGAATGTTCGACTTCAACTCATTTATTCACATTTGCTGGAATGTACTAGGGTACCTTGGGAGTCATTGTCATCATTGGTGATTTCCCTCACACTTGTTAACAACATACATTAATGACCAGTAATCAAGTGGTTTCTACCATGTTCAACATCAAGTCATCTATTCACATGGCTAGAATCGTACTATTTTGGGATCGGGATGAAGACCCTGTGTTGGGCGCTCACTTTGTTATGTGTTTTACCCAGGTTGTGATGGAGATCATTTGAATATGTAGAAGATTCTAATATAACCACCATATTGGCATTCTCACTGATGTATATGTTGTCACATAGATCCACTTTGTATTGGTTTGTGGCTATGTTTTTGTCATATCGTAGCTCCATTGTGTATTCTTTTGTATCTACAATCAGGTCATGTCATGGAGGTATGGATCCACATTGTATGTTTGSTGGCCATATCTTTAGTCAGTATTTTCATGGATCCGCAGTGTATTGGTCTACGACTAGCCTTTGAGTCAGTTTACTCTGAGCATAGGTATGTTTGCCTTGGGGATGATACATATATATTGTTTGATGTTTGTTTGCAGCTTTTGTTGGGCTCTTCTACCCCAATGCCCTTGCATTAATATTTTTGTAAAGTGTTTCGACCATCAATTTATCTTCTGACCTTGCACTTTAGGGGGCATTTGTTACACACCTATTTGTCACAATTAAGTGATGGAGTGTTTGTCATGACCCTTAGACATGTTGGAGGATAAATTTATTGTATGAAGGTCAAAATGTCATGTGCACAAGTATTATTCATTTTTATTGAAAAAAGGAAATTAATTTAGTGTGAGAATCCACCTCACATCTAGTTTCCTACTCTCAAGGAGAAGTTAAGAGTCTCATGGATGGTTGAGAGATTTTCTCAAACCAATATCCTAATTTGATGGATCTTGAGAGATATTTCCTCTCTAAAATCATTGAGAGATATTTTCTCCCTAAACTCCTTGAGAGATATTTTCGCCCTAAAAATCTCGGAGATCCCAATTTAGTGGATCTAGTGAGTGATATTCTCCATGGTGGTTAAGCCTCCAACTCCTATATAATAAGTGCATTCCAAGGTGAAGGGGAGAAATGATTTCAGAGTGTAAGACCTTTGATCGTGTGAGGATAATTCATCAAAGCATCATCATTCTGATCTTGAGACATTCAGAAAAGGGTTGGATTGGAGAGCTTGGAGGAGTTGCTGCAACGTCAACATTGGTTTGTAAGTACTTCACCATGTTTCTCCATTAATATAACTTGGCATATTTCCATCATATTGTTGTTTATACATGTATGTCTATATAGATAGATCTTCCCTTCTCTAATGATATATTGTAGGAGTATAAGGTGTTGTTCTGTTCCTTGCAGACTTTCTTCATCGTGATAGAAGCTTGCACAACAAAACCAAAGATTGAAGATCAACGAGGACAACTGTCGAAAAGGAGTAAGTCACACTTATTTCTTCTATCTTCTCTGCCTATAGACATAAGGAATAGATATAAAGGAATGTTAGTGTCCATTTGATTGTTTTTCTATCTTGGACAATAGGGGTCTAGATATCCAAGGGAGATTTCACCTGTCCGCAGGGGAAATATTATGTGACAAGTTGTCCTTGCTTGGATAGAGTTCCTTGTCAAACTAGAGGTGCTTGAAAAAATAAGTGACGTTGTACAATCAATTGTCCTTGTTTTACTGGGGTGCCTCTATTTCTTTCATTGGAAACCTTGAAGCAATTGCAATGCAAAATTGGAGACTCACACTGTAACAACTGCCCTGGATCCATATATATTGTATATGCACTATGCTACAAGTCTACGATAAGCAAAAATTGTATGTGTTAGAAGAATGAAACTTAATATAGTTAAATGCACAAGCAATGGATATTTTTTTTTCAAAATGTAATAATTAAACAATACATAAAATAAAGAACAATAACATTATTGTTTATACAAGAGGAGAATGATAAGAATAAACAAAAAAAAGGTAAAAACATCTAGTATTATTGATGCAAAAACATTTACAATAACAGTTTGTTAAAAATAATTTCTACCTATTCACACAAGAAAGATCTACGAATGAACCGAAGCATCATATTTATGAATTGCCACATCTAATAACATCGACTGACAAAGTTGTCACATCCTTAACATACATAAAAATTGTGATAAATAAATATACTTGGTAATTCGAATTTGATAGGACAATGAAATCAACAAAACGAATCGCACCATACATAATAAACAAGGGTTGCATGGCATCACAACCCCTACCAACTGGAAAATATATACTGAATAATGAAACTTAGTATAACTAGATGCATAGATAATCAATAGTCTTTGTCAAAAGATAATTCATATAATAAAGAAAAAAAACGTTGTTGTATATGCAAAGATGACAATGATTAGAATAAAATAAAAGCAATTAGCATAAAACTTTGTAAAAATAAGCAAATTGTTCAATGCAGAGTAAAACCTAGTAGTACATCGTATACGTAGAGACTTTTACTTTGAACATTTGTCCGCACCTCTGCAGGTTCAGTACACGTGCATTTTATGTGTGGAGGCTTTTGCTTTGACGACTTGCGCACCTTCACACATGTATAACATCACATAGGTTCCAAACCATGTCGAAACAGAAGTTTGTCATTCATACACATTTGATGATCACATTTTAATATAAATACTCTTTTCTCGTCCAATTAATGTCTTGCAAACATTTGAATTGTTATTCCATGGGCATATTTGTTGTGAATATTGATGGATTATGCTATTGAATGTGGTAACTTTATATATTATCACCATATGTTTGTGTATCTTTTTGTTGAGGACAAGTTGCAGGTGTATTGCTTTGAGTCAAGTGCTCAATGGTGGACTTGATTGAACATCTGGACGAGGTAGGCTCTTTATCTTGTCTTGTTAGCATATTTGTTTATATAGAATACTTGAGATTAGAGTTGATTTCTATAGTCATTTATGTCTGTTGTGGTTTACCCCATGCTATAGAGATATTTTCCTCGTAATATAATTGGCGACCATACTGGGGATAAGATCTTATTTTCGGGGTTTGGAGTGTTTTTATCCTTTGATTTCTCTGGTTTATATTGAGTTTCTTATCGTATGATTGCTTGACAACCTCTGTTCATTTTGAGTATGAGTTTCTTAGCCTTATCCTTAACCTAACAGTGTTTCAATACATATACGCGGGTTTTTTCTCGACAGTCGCGTACATACGTGTGCTGTCATTCTATAGGAAGCGTATATACATGGTTTTCTCCTGAACAGTCGTGTAAATCATTATTGTATGCTTGGTTGTTGAGTTTGATGTTTGTTGGGTAGGTTTTTATGGTTGTTGAGTCTTCTTAGGTCTCTGTTATGACTGTTGAGTTCCTGTAGAGGGATAGGAAACCTTTCTTTGGTTGAATTTTTGGGCAGTGCCTTTCTCATGATTCTTTTCATTAATTTTCCTTGCATCTTGGGCTGGGTGTTTGCTTCTTGATATCATACTTGGTTTGTCTCTGTTTACATACAGTGGAATCTTTATATCAAGTTGTTGTTCAGTCCTTACATTTTCATTCTTTTGTATTGAAAATACAAAAATAATAAACATTTTTCATTGTTGGCATTTGATCTTTTGAGTTCTTATCGTTGATCTTAGTACTTGTATGGAAATATTGTATCTTATTTTAAATTGCATAATTAAATTAAAAATTGCATATTGAAAAGCTTATCATTTATTGGGAATTGAAGTCAGGACTTTGCATTTGATTCATATTCATTTATTTTACTTGCCGAGTCATAACATCACGAGTTTCACTACTGCACCTTTTCGAGTAAGCAAGGCCACTAAAATAAACGCTGATAAATTTAAAATTGATTAGAAACAATTTTATTTTTTAGGGTGCACAAACTAGCTTAGGATTTAGAGCCTTGTAATAGGATTTTGTGAGTAAACTTCTCCAAGGTTATTGAATAAACATATGTGTCTAACTAAGGGAGTGGTGAAATACATTGTATAATTGGTGACGTCAGGAGGCTCTGCTTACACTGGAGTTAAGCATGAGGTCACGTGAAGTTGGTTGAGGGGATACCCCCCCAATACTTTCTTAGTGTCAGATATATTTATGGGGATCTATTCATATATGGGTATCTTGCTAGTACCTTTACCTCCGTGAGAGGCAGTTCTTTCGAGGTTTCGAGCTTTGTTACCCTTCCCATATGATGGACCCGACCTACGAATGTTCTCTTGTGCATCGGTTATATCGTGGTTTCTTAGTTTCTTGACATAGGTACCACATAGGTTACTTGCAGGGGTTATTCTGCAGGTACCTTGGGTCAGATAAGGGTTGGACAACACACAACATTTATGGTGGATTACCTCTCTGGGGGGATCTGACCGACTGGTTGTTAAGCCCACGAGGACCCTTATAACTGATTCTTATACCTTTGATCTTTTGCAGGGAGTCTCAGGCCCCTCTTGGGCGAGGCACACCTACTTTAGGGAGGGAGGCCCCTTTCAACCACTTTATCCTATTTGTGTGCATATTGGCCTTTTGTTTATTTTGGTGTGCTCTTTGATTACTAGTTGGACTTAGGATTTGTTTTTAGATATCAAGTCTTGAGTCATCGTGGAGCCAGACCAACTTCCCTGTAGGTCTCTCCGTTTGTTATGATTACCACCACATCTTGAGTGTTTTCCTTCTAAAAGGCGCAAAGTTATCAAATGTGGTACACACACCTCCACTTACCAGACTTGTGATCATACAAGGATGAGTACTGAATCGAGTCATAAAGATATTGGGAGTCCTTCGAATCCCATACCCACTATAGTTAACGATACTCCTTCAACACCTTCAACCACAATGGTTGCAGTTCTGGAGGTTCCCATCATCACTCTCGTATGACCTATATTGATTACTCAACCTATAGACACAAACCCTTTTGGGTCCCTTTGTCACTCATCGGGATACAATATTCAGTCCATCCCTACGACCTCTATACCTTTTTCTTATGGTATGCCGAATTTCACATCGCAGTTTTCATCCTCCATTCCAGCATCTAATCTGAATACTAGTATTGGACTTGGGGGCATGGCTCCTCCACATAATCCAATTTCGCTTGGTGGGGCTCATATCCCACAAATAACTCCTACAGTTAGAGGCCTTCCTCCTTTTCACCCCGGGTCTAATCATAGTACTAATGCTGCTGGATGGAGTGGTCAACTTGGCAGACAAGCTGTTGCTTACAGTCCATCCTTTACACCTACCTCCTCTGCACCAATTCCGACCAACACGCTTGGCATGACGAATCCACCTCTATCCTCTGGATTCACACACAGAGGAGGTCAGTTTCATACCTTGGGAAACCCCCAACCTGGAGCTACTCCGGTTGGGGGAAATTTTTACAACCCTCATCATAACGTTCCTACTGGAATGGTGCCCAACCAACCCTTTGTGAATTAGTTCGGAGGAGGGTATTACAATCCCGGACAAGGCCATGGTGCATACTAGAACCCTGGATGGGCTGCGATTCCCCAACAACAATCTTTCCCAGGAGCTTGGGGCCAGATGACACAACCATGTCTTCATTTTCTAGCCATGTTCAATCTGCCAGACTTGTATATATTAATGAATGACCATGTGCGTCATGATTCGACATGGCCCCCCATCCCCACCAATCTTCCTTCAAATATTCTGAAATTTGAAGGAAAGACTAGTGAGGATCCTGATGATCACGTCACTACTTTTCATCTTTGGTGCTCTTCGAATTCCCTTAACGACGATTATATTTGTTTAAGATTGTTTCAACGCACCCTCGCAGGGGTTGCAACGAAATGGTACATAGAGCTACCAGGGGGGAAGTATGAAAATTTTGATAAGATGTTCTTATTCTTCCTCAACCACTTCCAATTGTCAGTTCGTTATGATGCTAACATATAACTTCTGCCAGCCTTTCGTCAGGACAAAGCCACTCATATCTCGAATCACATCTAAGAGTAGCATAGACGGAAGAGGTTGATCAAGGTTACATACCTACGAAATTCCTAATAGAGTGGTTCCTTAAGTCTCTACAACCTTATATTTCGAAGGATGTTTCTACATCTGGGGTTATATCCGAGGAAGAGGAGATTTTTAAAGCCCAACAGTTAGATATTATATACACTCACTCTGGGATGTTATATGAAATTCTTCCAGACGCACCAAGGTCAAACTATGACCTTAGACAAAATATCGGGCCTCATGCGGATGGCATTGTAGGCTCCACAAATGTGAAATATGCAGACTTGGTGACAAGCCAATTGAAAGAGTTGTCTCTAAACCAGTATGTAGGAGGGCCAGCTTCGTTTGTGTCCTCCACTCCCACTCAGTCAGTGGATGTACATTATGTGCAATCGTCGACCAACCAGAATTGTAACCAACAACCAGGAGGGAATAAAAATAAAGGACGTGGTAACAACCGTAAGGGTGGGAATAATAATAATAAAACCAAGGACAACGATAATAATGAGAAGTTGAATAGTAATGCTGGTGAGGGCAAGAAGGAAAGGAGAAAGGTGAAGTTTCCCTGCAAGCTTTGTATAGATGATCACCTTACCCACTTGTGCCCCAAACTTGTGGAAGCTGCGAGGAGTTTATCTCTACCGCCCATTGCATTGACTAATCCTTTTCCACATAATTAACACATGGCCTTTGTTACCCATGATTTTGGTCGTCATGATGATGTATTAATGATGGTATACTCAGGCTCTTCATAAGAACTTTCTCCTGAGAAAAGTTACTTTCATCTCTTCCCAGAAAACTCATTTTTGAAGAGGGTTCGCAAGCTGCTAGTATATTTGGCTGCGAGAATGACCCATTCTCGTAGGCTACCTTAAGCCAGGGTGCGAACTTCTCGCACTGTGTTGAACAACTAGGGTGCGAACTCTTCCTAAAGCAAGGAAAAAAATGAATTCTCGATGCTTCTAGAAGGGAATCTTCTAGAAGGATGGGCTGACATTCGAATGGTTATCCTAGTACTGGATTCCCTGATATTTTGGGATCATTCTTATCCAAGTAACTAATTCATTCTCTTCTATATATTGAGGGAATTCTCATGGAAAAGGTTAAGCAAGATTCATTGGAGAATTGGTGAAAGAATTGTGTGAAGGACTGAAGCTTGAATAATAGCTTGGAGACTACAACAAGCCTATCAAAAGGAGTTGATCTTCTTCATGCAAGGATTGGAGCAAGTGTGTGTGTCGGAGCCAGGAGCCATCGAAAGGAAGTTTGCGACATCAAGGCTCAGGTTGTAATCTTTACTTTCCATTAATATGATACAATGGCATGTCCCTTTCCCATAAAGCTATTTCCACTTTATTGTATAATTCCTTGATCATATACATAGATTTACTGTTGAATAGATTGTGCTATATTCACTTTGGTTGGTTTTTGTTGTCTTGGTATTGGCTGCACGAGAGCACTGGAGTGAAGCGGGAGCAACAAAGACCATAGGAAGCGATAATAAGGTATGTTATTTGTTCTTGCCTCCTATTTAATTCAATGGTCAAAATCTAGGGAAATAGTCATGTTTTGTCTTGCTTTGTTCTAGATCCAGGTGGATCTAGGGAGATCTGTTAGTGTCCGCACCTACCGATTAATCCAATAACAAAATTGGCAACTCCACTGGGGAAAATCCCATTTTCTTTGTGGATTTTGGTATTTTTCTGTGGCCATTTGTTCTTGCTTCATTTTTCTCCTTTCCTGTCAATCTCTGAGTCTTCAGGATATCCTGATAGACTCTCTGGGTCCAGAGGCCTTTTCAAATTTTGCTTCATTTTCCAAAATTTTGATTATGTTCAGACATTCTCGCACTTCACTTCATTACAGTCTGCGAGAATCGATAGGGTTCACATTCTGCATTTAAGGTTCAGTGCGAGGTTCTCGCACCCTGCTCAAGGGTCACCTGCGAGAATCAGTGATTCTCGCATTGTGTAATACTACCAGCCTGCGAACTCATTTGTTCAAATTTTTGGATTTGAGTTTTGGCATATTTAACTGCCCAGATCAGTTTAATTGCCTCATAAGTGTTTCTTGGACCATTGATTGGTGTCTTTCTTGTCTTCGTTTGCGTGCATGAACAGTCTTAGGATTTCAAGGCTTTTCTTGTCATTTGTGTCTTGACTTTCGTTTCTTGACTTTTCTTGGCAAAACCATTCTCTCTGACTTCAGAATCTGAGTGTGTTTGATTAAGTTAAGAACCAGTGATTGGTAGAGAGTTGAGTTTTTCTTGGTCTTTTCTCATTTGCTTATTGTTAAAAGATCATTCTTCTTATGCAATTGAAAAGACTACATTGGTTTGCTCTTTATTTTTTTTTTCATTGAAAGAGTGGATTGGGTTATTTGCTTGTTCATTGGTTTTATGTTTTTCTGTACTCTCATTGGCATAGTGAGGGTCCTTTTTGAAAAGTGAACAAAAGTTTTTTCTTTCAAAAAAATCGTTTTTTGTCTTTAAAAACATTGAAAATCAAATTGTTGAAATTGTTGAAAAATAAGCAATAGAGTATTGTTCTTTGATGCGTGATTTGTTGCATTTGCATTTTAAAGGAAATTTTGCATTGTAGTTCAAGGTTGATTTGGAAAACTTTCTCTTTCCCTCCCATACACAGGATTCATTGAACGAAAAGTGATATATTTCATTCTCATCCATGCATTGTTGGGTCAGAGTCATACAACATAAGTTTCATTTCCGTTACCTTTGAATAAACAACAACTCTTAATAACATTGCGTAATCATAAAATTTATCTAGTAACTCTTTTCTAGGGCTCTTTACACCAACATTTAGCTAGGCTAGCACTTTGGAGTAGGAAGAGAGATACAGTCTCCAAAAGCTCAAAACACACAATAACATCTTGTGTTAGGGAGTGTTAAATTCCATTTGCAACATTCTGTCCTGGGAAGCCCTTCTCACACAAGGGTCAAGCACGAGGTCACATTGATATTGGCAGAGTTACTCACCCTTCTTTGTTGGTATCAGTGTAGAGATTGCACGTATTATGGGGATCACTCTGAGGTATACCCACAATGATGAGTGGAAGCCTTTTGAGTTGATTTCGGGTTCGATACCCTGCCCTTGCATGTGGATCGAACTGTCGACTGTTCCCCCAGGCTTTATTGTTGGTGGTGGTGACCTTAGTGGCCTATCTCTCTAGGTTCTTACCCGAGGTGACTGTGGAGGGGAAAGTCTTCACGGTACCTGGACTTGACGTTGACCAAACTCACTCGGGCTCCTTGGAGGGTATACCCACGATTATGTGCGGGAGCTTGCACCAGGGTCTAAGTCCGTTAAGCAAGTCGTCAGCGTAACTTTTCCACCCTAGCCCCGCCCCTTCTTGTCTCGTTGTTGCGACGTTGGATTTCATCACCAACTAGTGGCTTCGGAATTAGAAGGTCTTGTTTGCTTGGTTTTTCTTCTTAGATTTTGTTTACTAGCGCGTGTTGTTTGTTTCTCGAAGTTGACCATAGGATTTTCTTCGCGAAGTTTGTTACTTGTTTATAATAGCTCCTCCACGTCGTTCACGTAGAATGCATGGTTTATCTCTAGAGCATCTGGAAGGTTCTCAACCCTTGCCTACAAGTACACCTGAGGGTTGTCCTCGGCAAAGTGAAGCCACAGTCGTCACCACACCACAAGTGGAATGAACCGACTCTCTAGAACGTTTTCGAATTACAAATACTAGAGAGGACTTTCGACTTCACCCCAATTCTGAGAGACGTTTTATGCGAGCAAACTCTTCCAGAGACTTAATTGTTGTGTATTCTGGATCTCCGTCTRGACCTGGGGACCAAGATCCTTTTTTGTCTACGGGCGTTTTTCGGAGGGACCTTTTTGGTCCTGGTTCACCTGTGATTTCYGAGATCAACCCCCCTGTGATTTCTGGAATCTCTGATACAGAGACAGTACCGGTGACTACCACTTATCACTTTATCGTCCCTGCCGAAATGGCCCATCTTACAACTACTACGAGTGTTCCAACTGGGTTTACTGCGGTTAGTCTTGCTCCCATCAATACACCGCAAACGCCCAACGTTAATCTGACACTACCACCTGGATACCGTGCGTTGAATGCTTCCATTCCTACTCCTGCGCAAACTCCATCTGGCTCTCCTAGTGTTCCTTCTTCTTCTGGGTATTTTCTTCCCGGTTTTGTTCCAACACTCCCTCAATTTCCTTTTGGAGGACCTTCTTCGTCTTCTACTGGCAATCCTAATCCTAGTGGCGCTATTCCGTCATTCACTCCAAGTTATCAGTTTCCAGTTGGTGGACAATTTCACCAAAGTGGTATTGCACAACCCCCTCTCAGTGGGAAAATCTCAATTGAAACATTACCCCCAATTGGAACACCACCTTCGATGGGAGGATCGACCCCACCTTATGGGAAAAACATACCTCCGTCCTTGGCCTAGTATTGGAATCAATTGATACAAAATCCTCCTCAATCGACTGGGGGGCAGCAGTTTCCAACTGCGTCCATAACACCCCCTAGCATGGGTCAACCATAGCCCAGTTTGTTCAATCCCATTTGGGGGGCGAATGCTCAAACTCAAGCCCTTGTTCCAGGGTATAAATCTATGAGCTGCTATCCTCTCCAACCACCACCGAATATGCTTGGGTCTTCACATTATATGCAGACTACTTATGGTCTTACTGGTTTTCCGACAGGGATTCCTCCCCAAAGTCACCAGTACTCGCAAGTGAATCGACAGTTACCCTTTCTCGCTACTTTGGATTTGCCAGATTTGTCAAGGATTTTAAATGATCCTATTTGTCACTCTCCCCAATGGCCTGTTATTCTAGCCAAGCTTCCATCAGACATTCCTAAATTCGACGGCAAAGTGGGAGAGGACCCAAACACTCACGTTATGACTTTTCACCTATGGTGTTCGTCCAAGTCATTGATGGATGACTCTATTCGTTTATGTCTTTTTCAACAAACTCTTACCGGTTCTGCTGCGAAGTGGTATATTGAATTGCCACGAGGTTTCTTCTCTGATTTCAACACCTTAGCTATGGATTTCCTTATGCATTACCAGTTACCGATCCGTTATGATACGGGGACCAAGATTTTGACTTCTTTCAAACAGACTAAAGACACTCATATATCTGATCACATCCATGAGTGGCGAAGGAGACGATGTCTCATTAAACTTGAGCTTCCCGATCAGTTACTGGCTGAATGGTTTACAAAATAATTTGTGAACAAAATTGGTAAGGACATTGCCATGGGTGGCGTAGTCACAGAAGAGCAGGCTATAAGTCGTGCTCAATATCTTGACCTCGTTTACTCACAAATGAGAACCCTTTACGATTTACTACCAGACTTACCTAGTCCTAATACTTCCATCACTTCAACTACTCCAGTCGCCTCACATGCAGCTGACGGTGTGATTGGTACTGCACAGACCCAATCACATTCCGCTTCAAGCATAACCCCCAAATCTACTTCTTCTAATGTTCAAAATTCTCTGTCTCCTGCCACTCTCACTGGCAAGACTTCTGAGGTAAATGTCGTTCAATCTACCCCAGCCGGTAAAAACAAATCTAAAAAGGGGAGAGGCAAGAA
>SNQJ01S0032135.1:227147-253300 GCA_010110895.2 Picea sitchensis
AGTTGAACGACAGTTACCGTGTGTGAAACCCTACTCTACTCTGACGATTCTTACGGGTACGAATTTTGGAACAACATTTTGATTTTATTACTTATCATCACATTCCTAGAAGTTCTAATTATGTATCCGATGCATATGCTAATTTTATGTTAGATTAGCATTTGTCACACAACTAAAGCAAAGAAAATTTTTTCATCAATGTACACATTGTAATATAAGTAAAGTCGAAGAACAATTTTTTTTATATATACTTCATCTCTCCAAAAATATGGTGTTATAGTACAAAATTGGGGCTCACATCCTCAAAATACATATATGGTCGATCATATAATAATCACGACATATATGCCTATGGCACCAGATGTGTGTCATGATAGCATGCTATGGAATTTACGAGATGTCGAAAGAGTCGTACCCAAGCATGGGGCACACCTACCACCTGTCATTGCATTGCCTTCGGCAGATCCTCTATCTCAACCATGGGAATCCTTTTCATTAAATGAGACAGGTTTCCTTGCACCTTTTGAAGCACTCTATTAGCATCCCCTCCCGCTGGCTCATCCCCCCGATGTCTTGGAAGTTCGTCCGGTGGTCGTGGACCCCCATATACGTCACATACATGTTTAATTAGTACTTGAGATCACCCGAAAATATTTTTGTTTTCTTACACAAAAATACAAAAAAATGAAATATTTAAAAAGTTTTGCATACCTATGTCTCCGTAGGTGGAACCTGGTGGTAACGACATGTCTGGATATCCTATGAAGTCAATCCCTGCATAAGGGTAGTCCTCCAAAGCCATCACTTGCCAACTCCACCAGAATAAAAACTCGTCGATGTAGGGTGTTGGCACCCTACCACCCCCCTGTCACCTCATCACCTCGATCCATGTAGAACAATCTCGACTCTAGGGCCCAAGCCTAGAACTTGCTCAAATAAAAAACTACATGGGATAGACGTGAACCCGAAGTTCCTCTTTCTACCCAGTTTGCAGTCTGCCAGCTAGCTCTTCATGTTGGCCAGTAGTGAGGTGCACCAGTCGTAAACCGTGGGTCGCAAGAACTCCACTGAATAGAACACAAGTGGCCTTGATTCCTAGTGCAAAGAGGTCGACCCTATGATCTATGCCAATACCAGGACAACAATCTTGTCACTTAGATTGTTGATCGCTCTAATCGAGAGTTGGATACCTACCTTCTCAATCCATGCAATGTAATGAGTGGCTATGTAATCCTCTATGTTCATGTCACTCCCAGATCCACGGGCTTTGAGGTTGACTACCTCACCTCGACGCAACAATCCTGTCAAGAATTATATGTCCTCAACTTTAATCCTCAATGGTTGCCCATCAAGGTTGAATTTATTTGTATATGGATCCCAATAGTTCACTAGCATATGGAGCAGTCTCACTTAAGCCCTCATACCTTTGAGAGCCCAAAAATTATATAGCCCACATATTTTTAATGCCATCTGGGCCCCTGGATCTCTCTCCACTGCAACATCCACCTATTCATGCTCTCTTTCTCTCCACTCTAGCACCATCTTGCAAGATTAAAACCATTTTTTTGAGTTAGTAACATTTTAAAAACCATATCCATGGACTTGTACGTGAGCTACAGATTACACAGTCACTTATAGGGTATCTTATACGCTGGTTGTTTTGCAAACAGTCGCGTATAGGGTTGTGTATACGCAACCCGATGATCTATTGTCCACGTATACCTTAGTTTCTAAGTTGCACCTTAAAATACTAAAAAAAGGAGACATAATTGCAATTATTAATCCACGAGAAATAAAGAGAGGATCAAGATGAATTACCTAGTCCAGACGGTTGTTGATTCCTTCACTCATATCTCCCGTAATCAACAGTTGAAATTCGGGGGCAATTTGGTAAAAAATGCACTATTTGGGTAAAAAATACAAATGGTATAGTAAAATTGTTTTTTTTTTTACTATTTATAGAAAAATTTCACCCTCATTGCATAGTTTTTACTAATATTTTGGCCTAATGGACTTATACGGCAGTGGATGGAGTTATTTTTGGTGATTTTATCCATGGATTCTTGCGGTTTATAGCGCCATGTCGCCCATTCGTAAATTTGGATAGGTATTTTCATCAACTAACATATAGGATAGGTCATCAATCCATTTTGCACATTCGCATCATCCTATGACTGCAACTCATATTCCTTAGGTACAAACCCATTTAGTAAGCGACACATAACCTTCTTTCTACAACTAGAAGTGTCATTAATGAATGGTAGAGACTTACTAAACATGGGTGCCCTAGTTAGATCCCATGCGCCATTTGGTGCCCATGTAGAGATTTTTGTCTGTAGAACTGGGAGTCCCTTATAGCTAATATATGAATTTTCGTTTGAACCTCAATTCTTACTCATAAGCATGCTAACCTATACCTAGCGGGACTCCCAACTAGTTTGATTTAAGCTCTTTTCCGACTTTCTCAAAAAGCGAAAACATTGCCAAGTGAACTTGTCTCTTTCAGACTCGTAAATTGGATTTGAAAGGACGTCTATTTGGTGTAAGTTTACCCCATTTTTCAAACCAAGTAGACTAAATTTACGAAAAAAGACATTTTTTGGCATTAAGTTGTAATTGCATCTCATTCTCTTGCTTGCAGTATTGAGCCTATTGTCGGTTCTTGCTTTTTCATTATAAGCCTATCACCTCAACAATTTGCATCATCATCCAAGCAGAGCCTTGTTGATATCCTTTGCATCTTGACACCCTATACCCAAGAGGAAACATTCCCTTGAGTGTCCATATCTTGCATGCACCTCCTTTCATTTAGCATAGGAATGCTCCTTTGCTGGAACTAGTTGCTTACTAGCGACACTCGTTTCCTCCTCTGTATCATAGCATTCATTTGACTATGAAAAAACAAAAAAAGACGGGCAGGAAAAGAATATTATCTTATATTGGCAGTAGTCGTGTCACCTTTGAACATAACACAAACTTTTGAGTCCACTTGTCATCAAAATTTTGGGTTTAGCATGACCTTAAGAAGCTAAGCTTGTTACTTACAGTTTACTCCCCCAACTGGTTACTCTTCCAGTCCCTATGGAGAGTTTGATTGGTGCCTCCTGCATCACAAAGTTTCATCATTGATTCTATGTTGCCATAGTCTTCCATATGTCTCATGCTCTTGTTCAAAGGATTTTTATTAGCCTGTGTCGRCCATTCCTCATAACTCTTGAATTTGCATGTCGTCCATACCCTCAATGTGTCTCAGAGTTACATGAAGTTGTAGTCCTATCATGCACCCTGGTCCTACTTTCATCATTGGTAGGTAACATTGAACCCATCAGTYGACATTTCATCATTGGTCGCTGACAGGGAGGTTTCCCTTGTGTTCRATGGTAAGAAATGTATTCACACATTGGGATTCGTGTAGTGTCTTGGGTTCCATTAGACTTATTGGTGGTTTCCTAGCCTTTGTCAGCAGTTGTCCTTATTGGATGCTATTCAGAGGGAATTTTTCGTGTATTGCTTGCATTTGGCGCACAAGAAAGATGCACATGGTCGTTGGTTCGTGAACATGTTCTTTGTCCGAGTTCCTCCAAATCATCAAGCTCCTGCTTTGTACATCGTGTTGAAAGATGAGAGATGACTCAATGCTCTCCTTTATACAGGTCTCCTTCCATTGACTTCAACCCATCTATTTTGTAAATGATACCTAGGGTCTTATGAGTACCTAGAGGCTTGCAGTCATTAGTGGCAGGTTCTCCTGCCATCGACAGTTGGGAATACATCAATGTTTCCTGATCGATGGATTCTTCAAGTGTTCGACCTTGACACCTTTATTCACACTTGTAAGAATGTACTTGGTGCCTTCATACCTACTTTCGTTATTGGTAGCTTGTCTCGCGTTTGTTAATGGTATACCTTAATGACCGGTAATCAAACAAAATCTCATTGTGTTCGACCTCAACTCCTTTATTCACAAGATGAAGATTTGCACCTTTGACGGATCGTGTAGAAGAATTGAATACATCAGTTCATATTCACAACTTTCTTGAGCTATTGCTATCTTTCATTGGACTAGTACCTATGTGACTTTAGTGACCATGGGAGATCAGATTGTACTCCATTGCATACATATATCTTTATATTGATTTTGAGACTGGTTTTATTGGACCTTGTTCATGGCTATGACATCCTATGGCATGTATCCACCTTTGTATTTCCTATTAATGGCCATGAACAATTGTTTTATATATTTTCACATGAATTTGCAGTGTAATTCAAATTGGTAGCCATGTGCGCAAAGTCAGTACAGATTGTAATATTCTCATGAGCAAATAGTTTGTCCAGTTGGGTCTCCATTACTCTACTTTTGGGTATTATAATATATTTCGACCATCACAGATACTCCTCTGACCTCACACATTAGGGGCATCTGTTATAGAAATATTTTCCTCACCCTATGCAAATTTTCTCAGAAGGCCTTTTCCATTTCCCTATGCAGACTTGAAGTCACTTTTTGCAGTTCCTAGAGCTAAAAATAATATTTTTCCACATATACGTGCCCTAACTATTATATAACATGTGTACATGCAGGTTTCACCATTACAACCCATGTACATTGGATTTTGTGCCCAAAATTAAAAAATGGTGTTGGGTTTCCATGTCACATCACAAGATCCATGATCCTTGACCTTCCATCTACTGGAAATGTTCTAACTTGGCCCTTTAGTTCCATTTGAAGGCTATAAATGGGCCATATCCAAGTTGTGGAAAAGAGGAGAAGAATTCAACTTTGAGAGCAAAGTTACTCTGGAGAAATTATTCACTTCATATTGAGTCTGCATCCCTTTATCCTTTTAAGTCTGAACACATTATTCAGCCCCCAAGTTCTTCCCTACTTGATTGAGACACTCATTGTCTCTCTTATATGAGCTTGCCTGTGGTGGAGGATTGAAGTGGTGGAGGCCCAACTAGAAGGGACTTAGTTTTTAGCTTCCGAACCATGCTGACACATAATTTTTTCATTCATACACTTTTGTTGATTACATTTTAATAGAAATACTCTTTTCTTGTCCAATTAATGTCTTGAAAATATTTGAATTGTTAGTCCATGGGAATATTTGTTGTGAATATTGATGGATTATGCTATTGAATGTGCTAACTTTATATATTATCACCATATTCTTGTGTATCTTTGTTGTTGAGGACAAGTTGCAGGTGTATTGCTTTGAGTCAAGTGCTCAACGGTGGACTTCGTCGAACGTCTATATGAGGTCAGATCTTTATGTTGTCTTGTTATCATATTTGTTTATATAGCATACTTGATATTAGAGTTGATTTCTGCAAGTCATTTCTGTTTGTTGTGGTTTACCCCATGCCATAGAGAGATTTTCCTCGTAATAGAGATCATTTAATATGATATCTCTAGGTGCAACCACATGTTAAACCACCTCAAGGAGATCATATGACTCAAATAAAATCCCTCGTAGGAACTGAGGCTCACTAACGGAAAACTTATCACTACTCACCAATAGAACCAACCCCTTTGAACTTCTTTGGAATATATACATATGGTCCATACACTCTTTTTTTTAATTTCAAAAAATTGGACAAGACTGTAGCTTTAAATAATGTGAGTGAATTTTGTTTAGTGATACACACATTTTTAGGATATGAAAAAAATATGTTGTTATGATGTTACACTTCTCCTAATGAACTCGATGGCTTAAATTATAAAAACTACATCTTGAATATTTTTCAATTCATTGCAAATATCTAAATTTATCGATATGTTTAATATGTTAAGAACACAATTTTTTCATGAAACTATAGATGTTTATAAATTTGATTCTATAGATTTAAAATATGCAAAAGATTTTATTTTGGTTTCTTGTTTTTAATTATCTTTTGTTGTGATATATATCATAATTATGATATAGCTAGAGGGATTAGGTGTTCAACAAGTTGTCACCATTGTTGTTGGGAAATTGGGTAGTTCTATATTAGCAGGTACTCGATTCTTCCTAGGAGAGGCACACTAGTGTACACTAACATGTTTACTAGAGATGCGATCCATAATTGCGGGGAAGCATCCATTGGGTTACCTTGTGAGGTTTCCTTGGAAAAAACAATATCATATTAATTCAATATTCCCATGTTTAGTATTTATGTTATTTTTTCAAAATGTTACTTATATTTACAACAAACATAATATAAAATGGTATAAAATATCACAATTACCAAAAGACTAAAACAAAGGAATTGGGTTCAATTATTTCTCGATAAAAAAACTATGAACATCTCTTAAAATGAAAGAACTTTTAATTCCATAATCAATAGACGATTCTTTTAATATACACTTTTTAAAGTAGACTATAGAAATAATTGTGATTAAACACTACCTCCCATTGCATTTTCCAAACAAAATACAATTGACCACTTTGATATAGTTTAAACGCCTTCTAAAGTAGAAGGTACAGGTGGAACCTTTATAACCTAAAAGAGAATATGGCTCCAAAAAAACCAAGAAAAACTCCAACATTCTCGAGAAGTAGGGAAAGTTCAAAATATGGGACATAAAATCTCAACATGATAAAGGAGTCAACAACAATCATTAATGAAGCCAAACCTTAAGAGATGATCCCTTGAGGGTAGACTTTAAAATAGTCCACTTAACACCCATTCCACCGATATTAAATAGATCTTTAACACCAGTAACATAGTTTTGTTATCACTTGAAAATGCAAGACTATATTTCATTTTCAAAGGCATTCTTTTCAAACATTGCACCAACATATATGAAATTTGGAGCATGGTTTGAGTCATTTGAGAGGACATGATGAACATCCATGTGTTTTCCTTTCATTTCACATTTCGATTTAAATTCATGTAGTTTGAGGCATGTTTTTTTGTTGAGTTCATATATTTGGAGACAAATTTGCACATGTAGCAAACATTCACCTTTTGGCACACTTCTCTACATATTTCTTCATTGGAAAGTGCCTTTAGTATGTCTCAATTTTCAAAGAAAAATTCACATGTTTGAAGGAATTTCTCATCACTTGGTTTCATCTCACTTCACACAAGGTATTTCTACATATGTTGATGCACGATTCATCATTCTTGTGGGCTTTGGGCATCATCCACAAGGAAACAAAGAGGTTTCTAGATAATGTCCCTCGTGAAAATTGACATGTGTCACCTAGAAACCCTCTCACAGTGGTTAAAGACTTTTCAAAGAAGAAATACCTGTCATTTTGAGGGATGTATAAGGGGTTTCATGGTGCAATAAAGGGCCACATGTACAAAATAAGAGGAATTCCCCAATTAATAAGATGACAATTAACATTCATATCATATGTGGCATAAAGGAGAAGGACATTTGGGACAAGTGCTTCATTTAGAAGCATATAGAACAATTCCTTTATGTTGTCTTTCCTAAGAAGAGTAGATATCTTTTGAAATACAGTGCCCAAATTACTACCATACCAATGCCAGTAGATGTGAAGTGGCTACATCATTTTTTAATTGTGCTCATAATAGATATTATAATAAATATTGAGGAAGTTATGGTAATTTCAAATTTGCAACCTCAAAACTTTACCTACATTTGATCATTTCTATTGGAGTGCTCCACCTTTTCTTGAGTTCTATTAATATTTTTGGGAAGAGGAAGCTACTAGAGAGTCATTCTTGGAGAACACCCAAGCTAGGAATGGGACATATAGGACATAAAACCTACAAAGAAAACCAAACACCATGAATTGAGGGAGCACTCTCCATGAAAGGGGACATGTGGTAGTGAAGAACTATTCAAGATTTATTTTGTTCATCATTTCACCATTAATGAGGAGTTCCTAGCTAGAATAAGACTTCTAGATTGTTTTATGTATTTTATTATTATTATTTCTAGAAGGTTCATGGATCTAGAAATTACTCAATAATATTTTATTGTAAATTTTTTGAGAATAAGCTCTATAAAAGGAAGAGCTCTCATTTGCAAAGGCATGGTTGGATGAATGGGATTTCCCCTCTAGCCATTAGTTGAATATATCTTGAAAGGAAGAAGTTAAGGGTCAAGATCATTGTAAGTTTTCTCCATTTATCTTTTCTCTTGCATGGATGAATAGGGTTTTACAAGGATTTCCATTATTGTTGTTGTTGAAACAATCTTTGAAGAGGGGAACTATTGCTCCAATAAAAGGAAATTAGATCTAAGGTACAACATTCCCTAACTTCTAATGTAACCTTGGATAATTAAAGAGATTTACTACTGGAATTATATGGTTATAGTTGTCTATTCATATTTTAAATTTTGTTGTAACTAAGAAAGAAGATTAAGTTTGGTACATTATGGCTTCTTGATCTCATGCTGAAATAATATTTGAGAATATGATATGTTGTTGGTTGATTATTTAGTTAGAAGGGTTTCATACACAATATAGTTCATCTAGAGTTTCATATTTGGTGATTTATCTATTTTTCATGGTCGCGCATTATTACTTGGTAATAATTTCATGGTTCTGCTAGTACATCATACACAAGGACAATCACTTATTCTTTCATAGTCTAAAAATTTATTGGGTACTAGTTGTAACATATAAATGCATGTCTTAAGTACATCTTTTTCGTCATACTCAATATATATTGCTTTCTGATGTTGACTTCATTTCCCAATGGATAACACTAGTTTTGATAGTCAACCATTACTTTATTACCTAAATAGAAAAATGAATTCATTCTACAAATCTAATTTTTATATCAAACTTTGCAAGGATAAATTTGTAGTCTTATTAGGGAATCCCCCCTTATGATGGAGAAGAGGTGGCCTAAATGAGGAGGAAATTTTTTGAGGTGATGGTGGGTGGTGTCTTGCCATGCCTTGCATTTCCTTTTCCTGCTTTTCCCTGCCTTACCTTGTGTTGCCTTGTCTTGCCTTTCCCTGCCTTACCTTGTGTTGCCTTGTATTGCCTTTCCCTGCCTTACCTTGCCTTGCCTTCTCTTGCCATGACTTGTATTTCCTTTCCATTCCTTTCATTTCCATGTCTTGCCTTACCATGATTTACCATGTCTTTCCATGCCTTTCCTTACAGTACCTTTCCTTGCCTTGTCTTTCCATGCCTTTCGTTGCCTTATCTTTCCATTCCTTGTCTTTCCATGCATTACCTCGTCTTTCCTTGCCTCACCTTGTATTGTCGTGTCTTTCCTTTTCATCCCTTGCTATGCCTTTCCATGTCTTGACATGCCTTTCCTTACCTTTTCTTGCCTTGCATTGCCTTGCCTTTCCATTCCTTTCCTTTCCTTCCCTTACCATGTATATCCTTGGCTTGCCTTGGATTTCCTTTCCTTTCCTTCCATAACTAGGTTTGCAAGGCAAGGCATGGAAAGAGAAGGAATGGAAAGGCATGGTGAGACAAGGCATGGAAATACAAGGCAAGGAAAGACAAAGCATGTAAATGCATGGCAAGGAAAGACATGGAAAGAAATGGAAAGGCATGGAAAGAAAAGACATGGAAAGGAAATTAATGGCAAGGGAAGGAAAGGTAAGGCAAGGGAAGGAAAGGGAGGGCAAGGAAAGGAAAGGGAGGGCAAGGAAAGGAAAGGAAAGGCATGGAAAGAAAAGGAATGGCAAGACAAGGCAAGACAAGGAAAGGAAAGGCAAATGAAGGAAAGGAAAGGAACGATAAGGAAATGCAAGGAAAGGCAAGGCAAGGCAAGTAAAGGAAAGGAAAGGAAAGGCAATGCACAAGATGGCAAGGAAAGACATAGCAAGGCAAGACATGGAAAGGAAAGGAAACAAAATGCAAGGCAAGTAACAACAAGTCCAGGCAAGGGAAGGAAAGAAAAGGTAAGTCAAGGCATGTCAAGACAAGGCATGATGAGACAAGGAAAGTAAAGGAATGACAAGACAAGGCATGGAAATATAAGGCAAAGAAAGGAAAGGTATGACAATACATGGCAATGAATGGAAAGGAAAGACATGGCAAGGAAAGGAATTGAAAGACATGGTGTGTCAAGACATGGAAAGGAAAGGTAAAGAAAGGAAAGGAAAATCAAGGAAAGGAAACACAAGGCAAGGCATGGAAAGGAAATTGAAGGTAATGCATGGAAAAGCATGGAAAGGAAAGACATGGCAAGGAAAGGAAAGAAATGGCAAAGAAAGAAAAGGAAAGACAAGGAAACACAATACAAGATAAGGAAAGGCAAGGAGAGGTAAGGAAAGGCATGGCTAGACATGGCAAGGGAAGGAAAGCCATGTAAAGGCAAGGAAAGGAAAAAATGGCAAGACAAGACATGGTAAGACATGGAAAGGAAATATAAGGTAAGACACGGTGGGTGGTGTCTTGCCATGCCTTGCATTTCCTTGTCCTGCTTTTCCCTGCCTTACCTTGTGTTGCCTTGTCTTGCCTTTCCCTGCCTTACCTTGCCTTGCCTTGTCTTTCCATGACTTGTATTTCCTTTCCATTCCTTCCCTTTCCATGTCTTGCCTTACCATGATTTACCATGTTTTTCCATGCCTTTCCTTCAATTACCTTTCCTTGCCTTGTCTTTCCATGCCTTTTGTTTCCTTGCCTTGCCTATATTTCCATTCCTTGTCTTTCCATGCATTGCCTTGTCTTTCCTTGCCTTGCCTATATTTCCATTCCTTGTCTTTCCATGCATTGCCTTGTCTTTCCTTGCCTCACCTTGTATTGTCRTGTCTTTCCTTTCCATCCCTTGCTATGCCTTTCCATRTCTTGACATGCCTTTCCTTAMCTTTCCTTGCCTTGCCTTGCCTTGCCTTTCCATTCCTTTCCTTTCCTTCCCTTACCATGTCTATCCTTGGCTTGCCTTGGATTTCCTTTCCTTCCCTTACCATGTCTATCCTTGRCTTGCCTTGGATTTCCTTTCCTTTCCTTTCCATGCCTTTCCTTCCATAACTAGGTTTGCAATGCAAGGGATGGAAATACAAGGCATGTAAATACATGACAAGGAAAGACATGGAAAGAAATGGAAAGGCATGTAAAGAAAAGACATGGAAAGGAAGGTAATGTCAAGGGAAGGAAAGGAAAGGAAAGGGAGGGAAAGGAAAGGAAAGGAAAGGGATGGAAAGAAAAGGAATGGCAAGACAAGGCAAGACAAGGAGAGGAAAGGAATGATAAGGAAATGCAAGGAAAGGCAAGGCAAGGCAGGGAAAGGAAAGGAAAGGAAAGGCAAGGCATGATATGGAAAGGAAAGACATATCAAGGCAAGACATGGAAAGAAAAGTAAACAAAATGCAAAGCAAGGAACAACAAGTCCAGGCAATGGAAGGAAAGAAAAGGTAAGTCAAGTCATGTCAAGACAAGGCATGACGAGACAAGGAAAGGAAAGGAATGACAAGACAATGCATGGAAATACAAGGCAAAGAAAGGAAAGGTATGGCAATACATGGCAAGGAATGGAAAGGAAAGACATGGCAAGGAAAGGAATTGAAAGACATGGTGTGTCAAGACATGGAAAGGAAAGGTAAARAAAGGAAAGTAAAAGCAAGGAAAGAAAACTCAAGGCAAGGCAGGGAAAGGAAATTGAAGGAAATGCATGGAAAAACATGGAAAGGAAAGACATGGCAAGGAAAGGAAAGACATGGAGAGACATGTCGAGGAAAGAGAAGGAAAGACAAGGAAACTCAAGACAAGATAAGGAAAGTGAAGGAGAGGTAAGGAAAGGCATGGCTAGACATGGCAAGGGAAGGAAAGAAATGGAAAGGAAAGGAAAGGAAAAAAATGGCAAGACAAGATATGGTAAGACATGGAAAGGAAATATAAGGTAAGACATGGCAACGCAAGTCACGACACGACAAGGAAATACAAGGCAGGGAAGTGCAAGGAAAGACAAGATAAGGCAAGCCCATCTTTCTAACAATCATTGGGTGGTGTTGAAAAACATGATTAGAAGTCATTTATAAATTAATTGAAAAATGAACAAAACAAACAAACAATGCAAATATACTGAAATATAACAAAAAATAATAAATATACCACACACCTATCTACATACTGATGGCTTCCATTAACTTCTTATGATCAAAGTAAGGTAAGAATTATCGTACCTTTGATGAGTTCTTCCTTGGCATTGTTTGTAGTTGGAGGTTTCTACCAACAACCAAGTTCTTAAAGTGGTATACAACTCCAACTAGTCTATAATCTTGAAATACATAACGACCTTTCTTCCATGTTGTTTCATCCTGTGTTATATATTCCCCTTTAATAACCATCAACCCAATTGGAATTGAATGCCTTTGAAGTCTGTTACTGAGAGCATGAAGGTATTCTTTCCCTCTAAGCAACGTGCCAACCAATCGTAAGTTCCCCATTCATTACCTTTTGTGGAAACCACTGTGTATATGTGCCCTACAAAAATGGAATTCCAACATGTGAGTCTACTAAATGACCAAAGAATACAATATTCATGCTAGTTATTCAAAATTAATAGAATATTCACCGAACCTGGTCGTATGATATCTGAGACGTGATCATAATCTGTTGAAATATTGGATTGGTCCTCCTCCAATTGGTATAATTCCATAGTTATGCGTTGACCAATGGGGAGTGATACATGATCCCATCTATCAACCTAGTATATGGATTCAAAATCATCCCATTCATTACTACTACATGGGCCATAAAAGCAAGATATTTTTATCATCCATATTTCAACTATTGCATTGTTTGATATTTGAACTAAATGGAATCCACGAGTGTCTTGGATATTTTTGCATTCATACCATTTTGATTGATCTACATCGACCACCTCCCAAAAATATCTATATACATGTCCTCTCCCGAGTAATTGATCTTCACGGTTTCTTATTCCCTCTGCAATTACTAAATAACACCATTCAACAATGGATTTTGCATCTTGAATGTGAGGGAAATAGTTGTGAAATTCATTTATTTCCTTCATAAAATTGTTTTGATGCATGTGTCTGCTCCATCATGTTGCCCTTTCCTATGCTCGGACTCGAAATCATTCCAAATATGTGGTACCTTGATTTTTTTGTGCAACATACACAACCATTGAAATACATGAGGATTTTTTACCTAGCCCGCATAACCATATGTCCAAATCCAATGTTGATCCATCTGTATGTTCTTCTCCTTTAGGTTATTGTAAAACATCTGAAAGCAATTTTGTACATAAGATAAGTCACGACAACAATCATCACTTATGTAGAAGTGATACTCCTTCAATATAACTCTGTTTTTCTCATCCCTCCATCTAGCCACATGGACATGTTGAACATATTGTTGGGTGTTTTTTAAGAAGTCCTTGATGAAGTCACATACTCATACCTGGGAAGTAAAAAATTGTACCTTTATTTTTATTTATTTTTCTCTCCATTAACATCATACATGACATATTTAAAGCTTTGCAAGTCAACCTCCTTCCTCCCCAATTCATAATCATTGCTCACATGGATGCACTTACTTAGTATTGGCATTCCACCACACCTGGGGCATGTCCCATCTAAGCAAGATTTTTGATAGAATGTACGACCCTCTGGCCTTGTACAAAATATGGTATGGATAAAGTATCTATATGATGACAACATCATTATAAATGAGCATTCCTACACAAGGGTGTTATGTAATACACAAATATGTGTGTGTGTGTGTGTGCACATGCGCATGCGTGTGTGTGTGTGTGTCATAATAATAGCCATACTCAATGTGGTATTGAAAACAACATGTGTTACAGATTGTGTTTATTCAAACATACCAAGGCTTGCATTTATGGAAAGATATTTGAACCAAGTCAAGTGCACTATGTACAGTCCTAAATATCTCATACAATTTTGTCTGTGTCATGTCAAGAAAGTGTTTAATGTTGAGTCCATGGTCCCTAGATCCCATTCTCAATTTTAGTACATATTTTTGGTTAGAAGAAGGCATATTGTTCTCATGCTAGAAAGTTTGTACTAGCCCCTTAACTGCTCCAATTAACTTTATGTTGGAATGAGGTAGACTACCAATGAAGGCCCACAAATACGTTGGGCCACCTATGTTGAGGCTATCTCATCTATTAGAATACTTTCGAATGGTTTTAATATTTCATTTCATGACATGAGAGGTTTGTTTGAGAAAACAATGTTTTCTTGTGATCTTGTTAACAATTGATTGCAACAAGACACGTCGGGATGCATTACAGTCTTTAGAACGAGTTTTCTTACCATTTTTTTGAAAAGCATCCAAAATGTTTCTAACAATATGATGGCTTGTTTCTAAAATTTTAATTGTTTTAATGCCTAAAATTCTCCTAATAGCGGTCAAACTCCTAGATTTTAACAAAGCCAAAAATAATTGAAATTTAATGAAATCATATTTTGGTTCAAAATATTCTTTAATAACTTTATAAGAATGATAATGAATAGTTTGTTCAGATAACTTAACTTCAAGTGATGCTAGACCACTTTCATCCACCTGAATTCATTTAGGAGTTCTTTGATACACAATACTCAATCTAGATAGGAACGATGAACATGTATGATGGCACTCTTGACCTCCTTGTTGTGGAGTTACAAACGCAACAGTTCTTTCCCCTTCAATCATTTTCAGATCAATTTTGGGAGGAGAGTGGACATTCCCATGACTAGTTTATGGAACACATGACTGCCCAACGATAGGTTTCACCATATGAACTTCTTCACCATAAGTTTGTGCACCAATTTCCTCTCTAATTTCATCCATTGTATAATCATCTCCAATCAAATCCATCATCATCTAGTCATCCAAAACAACTTTCATTGATGAAATAATGATTGGAGGTTCACTAGAAGTATGAACTAGATTGGCTTCTACTGAAATATTTTCTTTTCTTATGCTTATGGAGGTGAAACAACAATGGAATCTATTTCACTAGAATTTGGATTTCTCTCAGTTGAAAGACTACATTTTTACATACCTAACCTTTCCTTTTCTCTTTCTTCAATTTCCTTTTCAATGGATTTTTATTTCCTCAAAGACTTTCTACCTTGATTCCATAGGTTCCCCGTGTTTAAAGAGAACAATTTCCTTCCAAGTACACCACAACAAGATAAAAAATTTATTTCCATTGACAATTGTCTTCCAATTACACAACTTTTTCTACTAATTACAGAAGAAGACACAAGTTTGATTTCCACTAAAAATTGTCTTCCAGTTATACAAATTTTGCTAACAATTACACAAGAAGACACAAGTTTTCTTTCCATTGACAATTGTCTTCCAATTAAACAAATTTGTCTACCAATTACACAACAAGATGCAAGTTTTTTTACACTAACAATTGTCTTCCAATTACACAAATTTGTCTACCAATTACACAAGAAAACACAATTTTGCTTCCCACTGACAATTGTCTTCCAATTATACAAATTTGTCTAATAATTACACAAGAAGACACAAGTTTGATTTCCACTAACAATTGTCTTCCAATTAAAAAAAATTGTCTACCGATTACACAAGAAGACACAAGTTTGCTTTCCACTGAAAATAGTCTTCCGATTACACAAATGTTTCTACCAATTACACAAGAAAACACAAGTTTTCTTTCCAAAAACACAAGTTTTCTTTCCAAAAACACAAAAAGGAAAAAAAATTGTTTTTTGTTGTTATTTGTATGTGCATATGTCTAGATAGTTCACATTTTTCATAGAGAAAGAGGATGAAGAGTGTCCTTGCCTCATATTCCTACCTATTCCCGTGATATAATCTATGGTATACAATAGAAAAACAATTATCAGATCGATCTGTGGTTGATATTAAGGATGTTTAAATTGTACAATTACCAAACGGAGTTTCGAGTCAATATCAGAATTGAAATAATATGTATGTATATGTGTTGTTACCTATACGTATTTTCCGATCTACCTGAACATCTATTACACATAAAACTATTTCTTGACTATTACAAGTAATTTCCTTTTAAACCGATTGTATTAAAATAACAAAAGGTTACAATTCTCTTCTTTTTGATAATCTTAGGATAAAATGTCTAGGGATTTAACTACATAGACCTGTTAGCTATTGCAGAGTCGGTCCAATATTTAAATGAGTCTTCAAACTCTACATAACACTTGCGATCATAACTATTATTTAGGGAAATCGTCTCCAGTAGGGGTTTCCCCTCTATCCTTTTCTTTAAGGATTGAAGATAAATTTAACCAGTTGTTTATAGGAGCCTTGTATAAAAACTACTACGATGATAATGTTCTAGGGTAGATCCGTATCATTTCAAAAGAATCTGGGTTTTATGTTTATTAACACTGCAAGTTGGAACCCGAGTACCTTTTCGCACAAGACGCTATCCTGGATCCGGAAACTGCGAAGGTTAAAGTCATACAAAGAAATTGAGAAATTTAATATGTGATAAGATGGAGTTCAACGGAAGTTAAAACTCGAAGATAGAAAAATTTCCCGAATAATCTCATCCCTTAATAAAAACAAATTGTAACATTAATGCTGATTGGATTTGACTTGATCTGTCACCAGATCTGACTTCGCAATTCAGACAACCAAAGACAAGAGTTCCGAAAACTCACAAAAACCGAGCTCGCGATTTGATCTGAGCCGTTGATCGGAGGAAGATCGTGGGCCGTAGATTTGGTCTTATCGGGAGTTCGCAACTCGGACAACCGAATACATGAGTTCTGGAAACTCACGAAACCCGAGTTCATGATTTGATCTGAGCCGTCGATCGAAGGAAGATCATGGACCGTAGATCTAGATTTATCGAGAGTTCGCAACTCGGGAACCCAGAGGTAAGAGTTTTGGGAATTCGCAAAACCGAAGTTCGTGATTTGATCTGAGTCGTTGAATCAAGGAGAGGTTTGGGTCGTTAGATCTAGTGAAGCTGTAAGAAGGTTAAGGTCAATAATCTTTCGACATTCGGAAGCTCGGGAGAGATAGTGTGAAGTTGCACACGGAGAGCAAGTGTGCACAGGGCCGAAGTCAAGTTTCATTGACGAAAGCTTAGGAGGGACAGTACTTTTAGAAATGTAGACGAGATCTAAAGTTACATAGATCGCAAGAGAAAATTGGAAGGCGTATCCTTTGAAACGTTTGAAATCTTCCAAGTTAGGGAAGAAATAAAAAACAAAGCTCAGGAGGAATAGTGGTTTTAAGTCTCGAGAGGAAACACTTAGAAAGTTTCTAAGTCTTGAAGAGTTGAAGCGTCTAAAAATGGAGCGCATAAATTAGAGGTAATCGAAGGATGATCAAGGGTTAAGATCCATTCAGGAGAAGTCGAAATATTTCAAGCCGTTAGATCTCGGAGAACTAGCGCACTGGTTAGTTGCGAGGAATTGTCGGATTTTCGTAAACCAGAAGATTCAGAAGCAGACAAATGAAATTCGTGAAATCCTGAAACACGAAATCCTGAAATCATCGGGATCATCCATTGAAAGGGGACACGTGGCAGGAGATTAGCATTTCACTGACTCATAGAGTGGAAAGGTAAAAGGGTGGAGTTGTGAGGATTCGCGAAACACAAAATCGTGAGTTAATCATAGCCGTTGAACCATGGAAGGTTGTGAAACTTCAATTCGACGCAAGCAGAGTTCAAATAACTCGTAATTTCGGGTATCGGAGGATCGAGAGAATGAGTAAGCGGACTTCGCGAAACACGAAATTCCGACCCACTCGGAATATTTGGCCCCAGGTCATAACAAGAGGTCATATGGATGAAGGATAAGGGATAAGCTAGCATGTGCTAGGCCCTTGTCAGGATTTTAGAACTTGGGAGTTCGGAGAACGGAGAGTCGGGTTGACTCATATACCCGATACATGAAATCGCGACGCGCCTTTTCGAATAGGCATGTGGTCACAAGGCGTAGTCACGTGGAGAAGACTTGCGCTTAGCATTAGTGCATGCAGATGGAATTTTTTAAAGACCTATGGATTTTTCTGAGAGGTTTCAGCAGGAAATCGAAGAGTTGCTTTAGCTCGGAGATTTTCTGGAAGATCCTAAGACCGAGAGGTCGCGTAGCCCTTGGAGAGAAGGCGGGTCTACATCAATATTACTTAAGCAACTAGTATAAATCCACCCCTATTTTTTTTAAGTCTGCGATAGATGCATTGAACCTTATTTTAAGTATGCAATCTATGCTTTAAACTCAAATTCATTTAGACCGATATGATATGAGTATTGTCTATGCTTAAAGTTTTATGTAATTCGAGTGGGGTTCTTCCTCTGTAAATATAACGTTTATACGTATACATATATATAAATATATGGAAAGGATCATAATGTTAGCGGGGATTTACTAACCTTTATGCTTATATTAGATATGTTAGTAAACTAAAATTGTGGGGATTAGTGAAGTTACCCTTGAACTTTATGCATATGATTACTGTGCGGCGGGGAAAAAAAACTCAGGTATAAAATCTGTTATAATGGAAGTTAATTGTAGCAATAACTGGAAACCACAAGCCTTGAGAAAAGTATTAGTGACGACAAATACCTACTTATAATAACAATATGTCTTTTGAGATAAGTTTTTTTGAAGAGAAAGAGATTTAGTGTCCCTAAGATTTTTTTTTTTATTTGGTAAATTTTGGGAACATATAGCATATGGTATCAAAGCCAAGGTTACAACACTTGGACCTTAAAAAGGGCCAAAAATGTTTGCTTAGAATATGCTCTTTGTTTAATGAAAAAACTAACAAAACATTTACTATAACAAACAGAAAAAAATAAAAATAAAAAATAAATAAATAAACCTTTATTTACGTTGTGATCATGGAAGCACATAATGAAGCTGAGATCAGACTCGAGGAGAATACTAATAAAACACCTCTGGAAGAACCTAGGCATAACATTGAAGGATTTTCACCTACCGAGGTTCTGGAAACCATGAGAAATCTCATTGTGGAATTGCAAGTTTTCAAAGCAGACAATGAGAAATTGAAAAAGGCACAACAAGAACAACAAGAAATAAATGAAGTACTACTGCGTAGCATAGTAACAAAGAAGAGGCCGAAGGACAATAACAAGGAAGAAGAGGTCAGAAAAAGGGCCTCCAAAACTTCTGGTCCTGAAGGAGAAAAAGGGGATAGTTATTTCGAACGTACACCATCAACAAAAGATAAAACAACCACAGGAAGAAAAAGGAAACAGGTGGACCATCTTGAGGGAGATTTTAAGAAACTCAAATCGTCCACCTTTGACGGGGAATCCATGGCAGGAGAGGAGGCTGAAGCATGGTTACTAGACATAAAAAAGTATTTCCAGATCTACAACTATTCCAACAATATGAAGGTCAGAATGGCCATCTATAACCTGAAAGGAAAAGCAAGCATATGGTGGCAGGACCTGAAGTTGGCCAAGGGCCTAAAGGAAAAACAGATGGAGTGGTCGGATTTTAAGAAATACTTTAAGAATCAATATTTATCTAAAAGTTACTATGAAAGAAAAACCAAAGAGTTTTATGAGCTACGACTTGATCAAATGACCATGGATGACCTGATAAACAAACTCTTGGAATTATTAAGGTTCGTGCCTTATATCTGGGAGGACAAAGTAAAAATTTAGTGGTTCCTAAGCTGTTTACCACGGTCCTATAAGGACAGAATCGAATTCGACAAACCCAAGTCCTTAAGTGAAGTCGAAATTTATCAAGGCTTGGAAAGACAAGAAACAAGATCGAATGAACCAACGGAAGAAGGGATATCAACCAGCCCCTTTCCAGAATGCAACAAAGAGTTTTCCAAGGAAATATTTTCACTCTAATAACCAGAACACCCAAGGAGGTGGTAAACCAGTTAATCTAGGAACAAAGAAGTTTGAGTATAGACTCAAAGAACCGTTAAAGTGTTGGGAATGTGGAGAACCTCACTTAAGGAGGAACTTTCCACATTTAACTTCTGCAGCTAGGACTACAGTTCAAAACCTACAGGAAGCCTCTACAGTGGGAGATGTGGGAAAAAGATTACATAGGATCAATGCAACTGTGGATGGTCGACAAGCTGATCACTAGTCCACTGTAGTGGAAGTTGAAGGTAAAGTTAACAATAATCGTGTTTCTGATATAATTGATCCAAGAGCTAATTTGAGTTATGTTGCTCATGGTGTAGTGGATTCAAATAAACTTAAGAAAATAAGACATGCAATTTTTTTATTAGTACAACTAACAATGGGAACAAAGAGAAAAGTATGTGATTTCATTTCTAACTGTGAGTTCAGTTTAGTTGGTCGAAACACAAAGATAAATCTAAATATTCTATCGTTAGGGTCTTATGATATAATTATTGGAATGGACTTGTTAGATAGGCATAAAGCATTTTTAGATTGTTATGAAAAATCACTCAATTACAAAGACGAAAATGACACTGTTAGGACAGTACAAGGCATACAAAAACCAGTCTCAATTAGGTAGATTTCAACAATGCAATTTAAGAAGTGCATGAGAAAAGGTTGTCAGATTTATGCCATCCAAGTGACAAATTTGTTGGAAAAAAAAAAAACCTAGCCTAGAATATTTTGTCGTCTTGCATGATTTTAGAGGTGTGTTTTTTGACGAAATACTTGAAATGCCCCCAAGGAGAGAGATAGAATTTTTTATCGATATGTTGTATGGTTCAGCTCCTATATCTAAGGTGCCCTACTGAATGAGTTTACCTAAATTAAAAGAATTAAAGAATCAACTACAAGAACTGTTGGACAAGGAATACATCAGGCCAAGTGTCTCACCATGGGGAGCACCGATCCTTTTTGCTAAAAAGAAATACATAACTCTAAGATTATGCATTGATTACAGACAGTTAAACAAAATGATTGTTAAGAACAAATACCCCTTACCTAGAATCAATGATCTGTTCGATCAAGTAGGTGGGGAAAATATTTTTTCTAAATTGGATATAAGATCTGGCTATCAGCAGGTTAGAATAAAATATGAAGACATAAGTAAAACAACATTCAGAATGAGATATGGACACTACGAATTTGTTGTTATGCTGTTTGGTCTCACTAATGCACCAACAACATTTATGTGTTTAATGAACAACATTTTTAGTCAATACCTGGACAAGTTTGTTTTGGTATTTATTGACGATATCCTAGCGTATTCTAAAACAGAAGAAGAACATGAAGAACATCTAAGGATAGTATTGCAAACTTTAAACAAACACAAGTTGTATGCTAAATTTGACAAATGTGACTTTTATCAAAAGAAAATACAGTACCCAGGACATGTAATATCTGAAGAAGGTATTGCAGTCGACCCAGAGAAAATAAGAGCCATCATGGAATGGCATATCCCTAAGGACGTAGCGGACATCCGGTCATTCCTGGGAATCACCGAATACTACCATAGATTTATAAAGGGATTCTCTAAGATTGCATACCCTATCACATATTTACAAGAGAAGGGAATCAAGTTTAATTGGTCACAAAAATGTTAGGACAATTTTAATAAGTTAAAAGAATTGTTAACAACCGCACCCATTTTAAGGGTAGCGGACCCGGATAAAGACTTCACAGTCTATGTGGATGTGAGCAAAGAAGGTTTGGGAGGTGTCCTAACTCAAGAAGGGCACATTATTTGTTATGAGTCCCGAAAACTAAAAGAGCACGAACGAAACTACATCACTCACGACTTAGAATTAGCAGTTGTCATCCATGCATTAAAGATGTGGTGACACTATATAATGGGCAAGAAATTTCTGTTGTTGACTGATAACAGTGGTGTGAAATTTTTGTTTAGTCAACCAGAACTTAAGGCAAGGCAAGCAAGATGGTTGGCCTTCTTGAGCGAATTTGACTTCGAGGTAAGACACGTCAAGGGTAAGGAAAACAAAGTGGAATATGCTTTAAGTAGAAGAATTCATGGGTTGTTTGAGATGAACATTACCAGGGATGAAAGTGACATTGAGCAAAGGATAAAAACTGCAAGCAATAATGATGAAAAATACATTAAAACAGTGGTAGATTTACGAAATAATGCAGAAAATTTAGATAGAACAAATCTGATTTTGGATAGAAATGGTCTACTAAGATTCAAAAACAGATTATACATACCCGATTCTACTGAATTAAAGTTAACAGTTTTTGACGAAGTACACAAGAAACCATATTCTGGTCATCCAGGATACTAGAAAACTATAACAACACTAAGGAAGTTATTTTATTGGCCTAATATGAAGGGCAAGATAGCATAATACTTATCTAAGTGCCAATATTGTCAACAGGTGAAAGATGAACACCAACACCTAGCCAGCCTGTTGCAGCCTCTACCTATGTTGAATGGAAAGGGGAAACTATATCATTGGATTTTATCACAGGTTTGCCTAGAACTCAAAAACATAATGATTCAACTATGGTAGTAATTGATAAGCTTAGCAAGTCTGCACACTTTATTCCTATAAAATCTACGTATAAATCTATTAACATCGCTTAAATATTCATGAAATAAATTTTTAGACTGCATGGTATTCCTAAAATGGTGATTTCAGATAGAGACGTAAAATTTACATCTACGTTTTGGAAAGAATTGTTTGCAGGGTTGAATACTAACTTGAATTTCAACACAAGATACCATCCACAAACGGATGGGCAGACTGAACGAACAAACCAAATAATGGAAGATATGTTACGGATGTACGTAAGGATGAAGCCAAGTAAGTGGGAAGACTACCTACACTTGGCAGAATTTTCTTACAATAATGGTTACTGGACATCAGCTAAGATGATCCACTTCGAAGTAGTGTATGGAAGAAAGTGTACAACTCCGATTAGCTGGGATAAACCAGTTGATAGACTCATGGTGGGACCATAAATGCTCCATGAAATGGAGAATATTGTAAAAAAAGTACAACAAAATTTAAAGGAGGCACAGGATAGACAAAAAATTTATGCGGACCTGAAAAGAAGACACCAGGAATTTCAAGTTGGAGACCACGTTTATTTAAAAGTCAGAGCCAGAAGAAGTTCACTAAAGCTAGGAAACTGTTCCAAGTTGGCACCAAGGTTTTGTGGCCCTTTCAAGATCTTAGCTCGAGTTGGACCCGTGGCATATCAACTTGCACTTCCTACAAATCTGAAAATTCATAATATATTTCATGTTTCTTTGTTAAAAAATTATGTTCATGATCCTACTCACATGATCGATTGGAACATGGTATAGGTGGAATCAGAAGGCGAGTTCCAAGCGGAACCTCTGCTCATTCTAGACATGAGATAAATAGCACTACGGAAGAGAGTCGCCACCCAGGTAAAATTGCAATGGAAGCACCTTAGTCGTGAGGAGGCCACTTGGGAATTGGAGGAAGATTTGTAGAAATCTTATCCAACCCTGTTCCGAGAAAGGAACGAACATTGCGGCCAATGTTGTACTGAAGGGGGAAAGGATGTAATATCCCCAAAAATAAATTATTATTGAAGTCTGAAAATACTTAGGAATTTATTTCCGTTTTTGGTAAATTTGAAATTGGAAAATTATTGCCATTTATGGTAATTCCGAATTTAGAATTTAGTTAATTGTAATTTATTATTATGACTGTTGGGAAAAGATTTGATTTTCCCAACCAACTCTTTGACTATGACACTTGTAAGAAACATATAATTTTTATATTTATTGCTTAAAGACAAGTGGAACATCCAGGTTGAAATCAGCTGACCATGACTCCATGAGAGGGGAATAGGCTTGAACTACCTTAGGGCTGAATTTTACAAGTGGAAAATCAAGAATTTGGCCATTGGCAGCCCCTGAAAATCAAGGATTTGTAAATCTGCGAAAATTCCCAAGGGGAAAAGACCTAGGCACAAGAGGCTTTTGGATATATAGCATATGGGAGGAGCTAGGACATTGCCGAGTATGCTCGGAAAAGATAGGCTTGTTGTTACGAGCACTATTTCTGAGTGTGAGGGAAGGAGAATTTGAAATTTGGGAAAATACTGTCACATGCTATTATGATCATTGTTTCTGAGTGTGAGGCAAGGAGAATTGATATCTGAAAGAGGACTATAGAGAAAGAGGAGTTTTCTAGGTTCACCCTCATGGATTCATGGTTAGGCTAGGGGGTGAACGGAACAAGTAGTTTGGCTATTCTGTTCTACGGTTGGGTGGAACTTGGTTGTTGCATTTGTTGTCCCATCAATTTGTTCAGAGATGTTCTTCTACTCTTCCCTGGTTGAATGTTTTGTTCATTAATAATTGGTAGAATGCATTTACTTAGTTTTGGTTAAATGTTCTATTGATGAATGAGTGATAGAATACATCTACTTGTTGGGTAGAAGGAAATGAATTATTGAATAAGCCTTTACAGTTGAATTTATGCATTGAGTAGAGCCAAGAAAGACTGGTGTATGTGCTAACTGTTGATAAATGTATGGAAGTTCCCGAGTAGAGCTAAGAAAACTGTTGTGTGTAATGTTGTTGACGAAAGTGTGAAATTTTTCCTATTCCTGTGATATAATCTATGGTCTACAATAGAAAAACAATTATCTTATCAATCTGTGGTTGATATTAAGGATGTTTAAATTGTACAATTACCAGACAAAGTTTTGAGTGAATATCAAAATTTAAATATATATATGTATGTATATGTGTTGTTACCTATATGGATTTTCCGAGCTACCTGAACATCTATTACACAGAAAGTTATTTCTCGACTATTACAAGCAATTTCCTTTTAAGCCGACCGTATTAAAATAACAAAAGGTTACAGTTCTCTTCTTTTTGATAATCTCAGGAGCAAATGTCCAGGGGTTTAACTACATAGACATGTTATCTATTGCAGAGTCGGACCAATATTTAAATGAGTCTTCAAACTCTACATAACACTTGTGATCATAACTATTATTTAGGGAAATCGTCTCTAGTAGGGGTTTCCCCTCTATCCTTTTCTTTAAGGATTGAAGATAAATTTAACCAGCTATTTATAGGAGCCCGGTATAAAAACTACCACAATGATAATGTTATAGGGTAGATCCGTATCATTTCAACAGAATCTGGGTTTTATGTTTATTAACGCTACAAGTTGGAAACTGAGTACCTTTTCGCACAAGACGCTATCCTGGATCCGGATACTTCTAAGATTAAAGTCCTACAAATAAATTGAGAAATTTAATTTGTGATAAGATGGAGTTCAACGGAAGTTAAAACTTGAAGATAAAACAATTTCGCGAATAAACCTCATCCCTTAATAAAAAAAACTGTAACATTAATTCTGATTAGATTTGACTTGATCTGTCACCAGATCCGAGTTCACAACTCGGACAACCAAAAACAAGAGTTCCAGAAACTCACGAAACCCGAGCTCGCGATTTGATATAAGTCGTCAATCAGAGGAAGATTGTGGGCCATAGATCTAGTCTTATCAGGAGTTCGCAACTCGGACAACCAAAGACAAGAGTTATGGAAACTCGCGAAACCCGAGTTCACAATTTGATCTGAGTTGTCGATTTAAGGAAGATCTTGGACCATAGATCTAGATTTATTGGGAGTTCGCAACTCGGGAACCCATAGGTAAGAGTTTTGGGAACTCGCAAAACCCGAGTTCGCGATTTGATCTGAGTCGTTGGATTAAGGAGAGGTCGGGTCGTTAGATCTAGTGGAGTTGCAAGAAGTTTAAGGTCAAGAATCTTTCGACATTCGGAAGCTCAAGAGAGATAGTGCGAAGTTGAAGACAGAGCGCAAGTGTGCGTAGGGCCGAAGTCAAGTTTCATTGATGAAATCTCAGGAGGGACAATGCTTTCAGAAACGCAAACGATACCTAAAATTACAGGGCTCGCAAGAGAAAATTAGAAGGCATAGCCTTTAAAATGTTTGAAATATTCCAAGTTAGGGAAGAAAGAGAAAACAAAGCTCAGGAGGAATAGTTGTTTTAAGTCTCGAGAGGAAACACTTAGAAAGTTTCTAAGTCTTGAAGAGTTGAACCGTCTAAAAGTGGAGCGCAGAAATTCGAGGTAATCGAAGGAAGATCAAGTGTTAAGATCCATTCAGGAGAAGCCGAAATCTTTCAAGTCGTTAGATCTCGAAGAAGTAGTGCACTGGTTAGTCGCGAGGAATTATTGGATTTTTGTAAACCAAAAGATTCAGAAGGAGACAGGTGAAATTTGTGAAATCCCGAAACGCGAAATCTCGAAATGATCGGGACCGTCCATTGAAAGGTGACACGTGGCAGGAGATCAACATTTCACTGACTCGCAGAGTGGAAAGGTCAAAGGGC
>SNQJ01S0032136.1:0-13789 GCA_010110895.2 Picea sitchensis
TAATAATAATAATAATAAGGGTCTTTTAATAAATAATAACTAGTAGGTGGGACCCCTTGTGACCCCCTTTAATTTCTTAACAAAAATAAACACAACTAGAAAATAAATCAGACACATCCCTCCTTGTGGCTCCCATTATCATTTCCATAATTTGAAAATTAAATATCAATGATATTTTAAATCATATCCAAACATATAATATCCAAAAATAATACACTTTCCAAAACCTTCAGCAGTCCATTGTCCTCAATAAAACAATAATAAAGTATAATTAAAAACCGTATTTGCCACTTTGAGAGGAAAATTTTCCTTTGTTACTACTATCCCCTTTTGAATTCCATGAATTAGCCTTAGGCTGTGTAGAACCTTGAGGCTTGATCTCACTGATGACATGAGAAAAATCATCTTTCAAGTGCATGCGAGATGAAATAGATTTGGCTGAATCACTTGAAGGAGAAGAGGGGGAAGCACTAGATTTTCCTTTATCATGCATATTGTGGGATTCAGTTTTGATTATTTTTCTTGCATGGGAGGAATGTACAGGGGAGTGTGCAGAGGAAATATGGATATTTGGATTAACAGGTGGAGGAGGAGAAGGTAAAGAAAAATTTAGCCAACCACGACGGTGGGAGACTGTTGGGTGAAAAATATCCTGGCATCAGTCGTTCTTGGGAACTTCAGGCTACGACGACATATGAGGGGGCACATGGATACCAAGGACATGCTGGGGATGGAAAGGAGGCCTGTATGGTCTAGGTTGGACTACCCCTTGTCCAATCCAATTGAAAAATCCATCTTGGAAAATTTTCTTTAACTCTTGAGGATATTCATTGAAATGTATTGAGAATTTGGGCCTTCTTGGCCCCCTGTTCCAATTCCCTCTGCCCCTATTATTTCTACCATGATTTCCTCTATTGAAGAAGCTCATCCTGTATGCACCAATTATTAGCAAATAACTTCTTAAACATACCATACATGACATTCTCTTACTATGAAACAAAGTTTGGCTCAACAATCACATCAGACCCATGCAATCCAATCCATAAAGTTCATTTAATAAATGTCAATGAGCAGGGGGTGAATTAGGGTTCAGGGTTATCCGAGGGGATTGTATTGAGAAAAAAAGTAAGAAAATGAGAGGGAGTAAGAACACGATTACTTCTCAACAATTCATTAAACAATTTACTGTGCAACAATAACAAAAACATATCAGCTGCCATCTATCTCTGTGTTATTTCTTAATCGATGTAATACAGAGATTTAATTTAATTTTAATGAAGAGAGTGTGCAAAATGAATCTGGGATCGTGAGGGGATTTGTATTGAGTGAAAAAGTGAGAAAATGATAGGGAATTAGATGGATGTTGTTCATAAAATAAATTAAAGAAATCAACTATCATAACTCTGTTCAAATTTAATCCAAAAATCATCCACTTCCAAGACCAAAACATTCACTATTCCTCAATTGTATACAAAACTACTTGCTATCTCAATAATTAAATTTCCCAGAATTCCTTAATTTATAACAGTCTATGCACTATAACATTTTCCATTCAAAAGTCTGTATATACTAACGCTGATCTCTTCCTTTTTTTAAAAATAAACAAAACATGCACAACAATTCTTGTTATATTATGCTCAATATTTATCTCTGCTAATCAATAATACACCATGATAAACAATCAACATTCAATATTCTCTAATCAACAATTGGGCTCGATTTAGTATACATGGTTACCTTTAAAACAAACATTAACAGACTTAAAATCATGCCCAATCATACACAGGTCTTCAATCATATCATCAACACAATATTGAATCAACAACAATAGTCAACCAAGCATAAACCCTGAGCTTGATATCTGTGTGTATCAACATATATAAACTTCTTTTTAAAAAATTTGATAGGCTGCACGATGATTCCAATATAACCATATCATGTATGAAGTGAACATAACTAGATTGACGCACAAGCATCGCTTTTTACCTTGCCATAACCCCGATCGGTCTTGGTAAAAATCACACATGTGTCTTCTTATGAAATCAAGACCATGTTGGATAAAACACAGTGATCAAAACCATAAACAAATAGAAAGACGACTCTTGACTGTATGCAACCACTCATTTTCCTTCTTATTTGTTCAAACAAATTCATCGCAGAAAGACTAGGTAGAGACTCAACAAAGAGGATGGATTTATAATGAGAGACCACGTGTCGTTTAAAATTCCACAATCATTAAATTGATAACCCAGTACTTGACAAACCCTAGAACATGCCCAAGGAGGTATAGACAAGTCAGAGTCCAAGTCAGACTCTTTAAAAATTAAATGCATAAAGGAAATGAAACCTGCTTTCCCTTTTATAAAACAGAGATATAGTGGTCTTCCAAATACTCATATCCATTTTACCATTGATTAACAACCACATGCCACAATACATTTTTGACATGAAAAGCAATGAGCCATGCTTCCTTTTAAAAATAACACATTACTTCGACTTATTACTCCAAGACCTTGAGATAATCCTAAGTGAATTCCTGAGTGGAGAATAAAAAAAATCAGGCTAACAAATCCAGACACACACCGATGTCACTAACACTTTTTGCAGAGAGGGTTAATTTACACAGTGGTGGGTACTCAAAAAACACATAGAGATAATGGTCTTCCAAATCCTCAAAAAGTCGAAAAACTTTTGAAAAAAACTGATAGTGAGGCCACATACAGTCATCATTATAGCAAGATGATAGGAGTGGTGTGTGGAATCCCTTCTCATATCATATCCATTAAGTACACAGGTCTGCATTAATATTCGAGCGACCAAGACTGGACTTTTGGAAATCTTTCAGCGAAGAGACATTAAGGAAAGAGCTATTAACAATAGTTCGGGGTTAGATAAAATAAACACACCACCAATATACAGTCACTCTGTAACTGGATAATACTACGATAACAACCAATATTTGATAGCCACTAAAATACAACCAGTGGTAAAACCCTTCAACCATAAAACATAGAGCTTCACGGCACAACTATCACCATTATTTCAAAGAGACCCATCATAAAAACTAGATTGACCGAGAAAACAACCAATGCACAACCTTTATAACAATAATACCCATTTCTCTGCTTACAATTACCAACATTTTACAGTTATCATATAGATCCATAACACCATATATACACACAGTGTAAAAACTAAAGAAAACATAGAATCCATGCATCACTGAGCCACCATTTGGTTCATAAAATGGAGAGTCCATCATGGATGGAAATTTGAGAGCCATACCTGTGAGAAAATTGTTTCAATGGTGAACCAGTCAAGTTTTTCCTTGCCAATCCTAGAAATGTGGAGCTTCACAGCCAACAGAGAAACAATGCAACAATTCCACAAAGCTAGGGTGACGAGCGATAGGGAAGGTTTGGAGTGATGTGCAATAAATTCACGTCACTTCCTCACCTAGACCCATTCAATTCCATGTACGATACAGCCCAATAAACATAACATCCACCATTAAATCAACCATATAACCAATGCATAATCAATGCCAATCCATCGTAAGATCTGATACCATATATGTTTCATAGTGCCCCACCCAAGATATCCCATATCTCTACATTAACCTTTTCCATAACTCCACACAATAATCACATCAACTTTGTTATATGTGCCTGCATTTGACCTTAATAAAATTTGCATAGTCCTTTAACCAAACAAATAGTATAATAGCTAGGAATAACACTTGTACCCATTAATTCTTTCATTTGAAGTTTGCATGTAGTCTTTTATCATAACTCAAGGATTAATACATAGTTTCTTTCCCTTTGTTTGAACTCTAGAATGTTTTCATAGTTTTATTCTTTGTTTTGAACATGCTACCATTTAATTATCCCTTGGATATATGTGGATAAGTAATCAATATATGAGTTAGTGATAACATAGCACCTGTAACAACATGATCCTCATAACCATGGAAATTGTTTTGTGTTGCAAGTGATTACCAACAACATTCAACAATAATGCATTAACCAGTCATTATCACGCCAAATGAAACCAAGACTGCATCATAAAAAATGTAGGACTGTGTAGGAAACATCATAATAGTAGAAACATATGTCTGATATGTGTATCCTTGTGCCTCTAGTATTATATTATTATCATAATTAAATAATAGTTCTTTAGCAATCCTTTGCAAGCAGAATTCATCATTGCGATTTTAATCGTCAATAGAGACTTCATGCAATCTTTGCTGCCAATTTTCTACTCCAGTATCAGAATCTGACATGTCAGAATTAATACTCCTCCAACTGAGTACTCCATCTGCAGTTGGATTCATATAGTCTTCATCTCGCGCAGTAGTACTATACAATTGGTCCACATCATCATCTAAAACACTGTTAGGCACATGTTCTACATATCTTTCACAATCTAAGGGATTTAAAGGTGCTACTACCCTAAAATTCCTAGATTCAAATATCATATTTCTAGTCTTTAAATTAATTATGGCCTGGTTATCAAAGGCCCAATCAATTCCCAATAGTGATGGAAATGGTATAGACTCATCTACCATATCCATTACTTCAAAATATGTTGTGGTGCGCACACCATCTAGATCCATTTTTGTATTCTTCAATCTACATATGGGAATCACTCTCTGCTGGTTTTCTAGATTCAATTGGATATTGGAATACCCTAGTGTAGGTTCTCACATTGATTCCCAAGTCTTCTTTGGAAAGATGTTGACATCTGATCCTAAGTCTAGGATAACATTCCCCATGTTAAAGTCTCCTATATTTTCATTCAATCTGAACTTTCTACTAGTTATTTTATTTCTATGGACTTGATTAATATTCTTTAGTTTTGTTCCTACCCCTTCCTCTATGCTATATTTCTCAAGCATGCTTTTAAACAAATCCATGGCATTCTTATCATTAAGTAATTTAAAGCAAGATTCCAGAAAATTATGTAAGTTACTTACTTTCTCTGTTTTATCTCCTTTGTAATTATTATCCAAAGAATGAGGCATATAAAAAATAGGAGTATCATACCTCAGCATAGTATTTTATGTGGAGACTTAATTCTCCTCCAGGAACTCCTTTGCTTCCTTGAAAGTTTCCTTCTCCTTCTTTGCATCAAACTCCGGTTGTGGCAGAGTGTTCTTCTGAATCCAACACCGAGATTCCTTCTTCTGATCATGTGCATATACTCCTATCTTCTCTCCTCCTCTAGTCACTATATTGATGTTCCTCTAGGGATCCCTTATTTCTACAACAATCCATTGAACATTCTGGTTATTTAGATTCCTCTTCTCCTAGATCTTCTACATTAATTTCAGGCAATATTTTTTCGTGTGATCTTCTGCGTGACAATACATACATGTTTTTGTTGGTTGAGGACAATCTCTGGTATAATTTCCTTATTGTTCACAATTATGGAAGATAATAGGCCATCTACCTCTGCCCATTCCTCCTCTTCCTCTACCTATGAATCCTCCTATGTTCCCTTGTGGATCCATGTTTTGTTGATGATACTATGGTGTTTGATTATATTGCGGGGTTTGCTAAAACTATTGAACTGTTTGAAACTATTTCACAATGCCAATTGTGGTGCAGTATGTCCTAGCATCAACTCAGCCTGCATCCTGTATGCATCTGAGGTTCTTTCCTTCATTAAATCAAGGTTCTACAGTTTTTTTCTACATGCCCCACTAACTTACAAAAGTTACAGAAAGTACTCTTTGATTCTGACTTATACTTATGCATCATAGGGTAGTGATAAGGGTCATTCCCATGAGTCTTTAATATTTCACACCAAGGCCCTCCTGTAGGAAATGGATTTAGCATTCCTACTCCCAAGTACAACGCAAATGTCAGACACTCATTCTTTTGATGTCCCTCTGATCTTTATAGGTGATAGACAATTGGCTTAGGTTGATGGAAATTTGGTATGGATTGTTGGTTTTCATTGATGTCAACCATTGGAGAGTGATACTATATATTGATGTCAACCCTTGGAGAATGTCTGGTAGTGAATTATGGTAGCACAAAGGTTTGGGTAATGGACCCAAGTTTGTTTGATATATAACAATATGATTTTTAATTTATTTGAAGGTAAGACTATTCTATATGGATAGTACATGTCATTCCATTTTCGATGGTATGTGGAACGTCACATAACTCCTCATGGTTAGAGAGTTATGGCCATGTGAAGTTGGAAAACACAGGTTTGGGTAATGGACCCAAGTTTGTTTGATGGATAATGGTACGAGTTTTGATATATTTGTAGGGAAGACTTTTCTACATGGATAGTACATGTCATTCCATTTCAAGTGGTATGTGGAATGTCACATAACTCCCGATGGTTAGAGAGTTATGGCCATGTGAAATTGGAGAACCCTCATGAGTCATCTAGAATCCCCAAAAGGTCAAAGTAGTAAAAGTGGTTTAAGATATTTTAGAAGGTAAATAATAAAGTGAAGTGATGAGTGAAATATAAGTCAAATTTAATACAAAATAAATTATTTAAATAATAAATTTAATGGATAAATTACTAAGTTGACAAGTGGTTAGAAGTGGGTTAACCCTAAAATAAGGAAAGTGGGTTAAAATGGTTAAAAGGTAACCCCTTGATAAAGCTACATGAAAGTATAAATAAGAGGCAAGGCTCTCTCATTTTAGTCACACTTGAGCATATTGAATATATACAAGTGACTAAGGTAACCAAAGGATATATAAGCCGAATTTCAGAGGGAAGGTGAAGTAAAGAAGGCCAAAATTCAAGGGAGGATAAATTCTTTTGATGATGCTTTCTAAGGTATGTTATTTACAGGTCATCTCACCATTTTTGCAATAACTTTTTTTTATAGAATGAATCAGACCGTGAAATTGGGTGGTCATTGAGGAAACATATCCAAGTAGTTGTGGTACAAATTTTAGCTTGTGGTTCAGTGTATTTTTGGAGTTACACTTCGTGGAAAATAGGGTTTGTGGCTAGTCCTAAAACTAGTCTAAAATAGGTGTTTCGGGTAAACACGTCATAACTTCTTCATAAAAGATCCAAATTAATTAATACAAAATGTGTTGGTTAGATTACATTCTTTAGTATTATGTGTACAATTTTTAGATCCATAAAACAAATATTCCATGTGGGGCACGCTCTACAAGTTCGCTCTCTAGAATAAGCCAGAATTCAATAAGGTATGTCATTTTTGGTATAACTCTTTTTCTAAGAGGTTCCAAGTAGTGACACCTGGAGGAATTGCACAAAACACAATAAATAACATTGTGTACTATTTTCATATCTTTATTCATGATAGGTACATAGTTATGATTATTTCAAGTTAGTTGTTGTTGACTAATCCAAAACTAGTCATGTGAGACTAAAGTAAAGTTTGATGAAAATGCTAGTCTCTTGTTGTTAAATTTAAGTAAGGTTTTCAGGTATGTGATCACATAAACCAGGTCTATTACAGAGTTACAAATCAGATTTGGATGATTAAATTGATGAGGGATTTTGGTTGAGGTATGTTATAGATAGAGGTTGTATAACAGTGAGGTAGTGGAACATAGTTTGATGTAATGGTTTATGGTATTTGGTTGTGGATAGTGTGATGTATTTCTAGAGATTTTTTTATGGTTATATTGGTATATGTATTTGGTATATGGTTGAGGTACATGTTGGGTACATGGTTGATACAAGTAGTTGATGAGTTGGCACACACATGAGGTGTATAGTTGATGATGTTGGTACATCTTTAGGAGTCATAGTTTATGTGTATTTGATGAATGGTTGGTACATATTTGGTGCATGGTTGATGCACTCGTTGATGGTATAGGTTGAGGTACAAGTTGGTGCATGGTTTATGAACTTTTTTATGGTACAGGTTGAGGTACATGTTGGTGCATGGTTGATGCACTTGTTTATGGTACAGGTTGATTACAAGTTAAGGTACAGGTTGATGCATGGTTCAGGTTATTGGTATAGGTTGTTTGGTTCAGTATATCTCACAGTAATAGTGTGAGAATGATTCCATCATTATACTTATACGTCAGGGAAGTTGGATGGGGCATTGACATGTGGTTGTAGCCACCTTCCGGTTGTAGCTAGAGAACTTAGGGGGTTGTAGCCAAAGAATTGGGGAGTTGGAGCTTCCCTCAGGTTGTAGCCTGAGAAACTAGGGGGTTGGAGCCTCCTTCTAGTTGCAGATGGAAAACAAAAGAAGTTGGTGCATCCAATGAATTTAATTCTTAAATACATATAAGAAAAAGAATTCCATGGTTTTCTCTCGCTTTGGGTTTCCATGTAAAAACACTGGTGTACTGTGTATGTGTATGATTGCTCATTTGTTCATTGTTTATTTACTCTACAATTATTGGATGATAATGATACACTGATATAACACTTGCATTATATGGTTAAAAAGGATTAAATTGCTCTATTATTGATTCACCCCCCCTCTCAGTAATCCAACAATCGATATCAGAGACATTTCCTTTAGGAAATAATTTAACCACTGGAAGGAGATCATGGATTATTCTGAGAATGGAGTTCCAATTTTTAATGGTCAAAATGGTTTTAAGTATGAGATGTGGAGTAGAAGGACGGAAGTATTTTTACAGGAACAGGGACATTATATTTGGCTATCAGTTGTTACAGGATATGATAGTTCAAAAATGGAAAAGACTGCAACCAAGAAGGAATTGAAGAAGAATAACAAAATAGCAATGGATTTCATCTGGGAAGGATTACCTAATCCGATAAGAGAAAAGGTTGGTAAATGTTCATCAGCCAAAGAACTTTGGGATAAGTTACATGACATATATTCTTCACCCATTGTAGATACAAAAAATTCTAAAGAAGATGCAGATACAGATCAAGAAGAATTATGTTCACCATGTCAAACAGATTCAGAAGATGAAGAGTACATAATTACCAAAGGTATGTTATTTTTCTTTAATTGTGAAAAACGTGGACATCTTGAAATATAATGCCATGAAAGAAATGAGACAAAAAAAATAATTGAAAAGGAAGACAATTATGAAGCAGAATTGATTAGTGTTTTAGATGAACTAAGAGAAGAAAACAAGTCACTCAATAAAGAATTGATGAAACAAAAGGAAATTGTTCACATTTTTGAAGAAGCCCAATAGGTCAATGAGAACTTAAGAACTCAGCTAGAAGAATCCAGAAATATCGAAGAAAATCTTGAATATCAAAAGCAGTATTTGGAATCCAACATAGAAGCATAGAAGGAAGAAGTAGAAATGAGAGAGAATATATTGACAAATCATCTTAAGGAAATAACTAACGATCTAAACTAGATTTAGGCAGAGTTTTGTCAAGAAGAGAAAGGGATTGAAGAAGAAATAATCACATTAGAAATTCATCTTGAAGAAGCGAAAAGAACAAAAGAATTCATGAAGTCTTAGATAATGAAGAAATAAGAAGAGGTTGAGAATCTTGAAAAAGAAGTTGTCACATTGAAAATTAAAATCATCAAGCTCAACAAGAGCATTGAAGAGACAAAAACATACACATCAGTTATAGAGAATGAAGAGAAGCACTCTAGGTTTCTAGAAAAGAAGAATGAAGAAAATAGAAAGAGTTATGAAGAAATACGTAAAGGACGGAATCATGGTCAACTAGAATCTAAGAAAATTATTGAAGATACATCTTCAAGAAGACCATTCATGTTCAAGCCACAAAGAAGTTTCAATCATGATCATGATTAGTCAAGGAAAAAATTCAGAAGGACTACACCACAAAGAAGATCATTCACTCCCAAGTACGAAAATTTATTTTATGGTCATTGTTATTATTGTACTAATTTTGGACATAAGGTTGCAGATTGCAGGGATTATAAAAGAATTGTTCAAGCAAGAAGTGCATATGTGGCCCCACATAACATTGAATGTTACAAATATCATAACTATGGACACATACCTAGTGATTGTAGAAGCATGATAGATACTTCCATGAAAGAGAAAATTGATATCAGATATAAGAAAGTATGGATAAGAAAACATGAAGAACAGGTGAACAAAAACCAAGTCCTAGAGATCGTAAGATTGGCAATAAAATAAGATGAAGAAAATTCTACAAAGAAAAAGAAAAATGTTAGATACAGAAAGGTTTGTAAAATAATTAAAAGAAAAGAAGAACGGGTAAATAAGGAACAGGTTCAAGAGATTGTACTTTCAAGCGTTGTAGTGAAATATGAATCCACAGACAGAAAGAAAGAAGTCATATCTCAGAGAGATGATGAATATACCAATGAAGATGATGATGAATATACCAATGAATATGATGATGAATCTACCAATGAAGATGATGATGAACACACATAAGAGAAGGAATTGTTCTAAGCCATACGACTTAGAAACTCCAAGGTAATATGAATATTAGACAAGGGGAGTCTATGCGATAGTTGTGACAAACCAAAGAAACATCCTTCGAGCAGCTTGCAGAGTTTGATAAGACAGATCCAGAGCAATTAGTTAGAAGAAGTACAATTTGATGGATTAATCAAGACGTCGTGATAGTATAGTGATAAATGGGTCAGCATTATGGACAGTTGAACAAGTAGAGTCTTGGACAGTATGGATGAGAGCATGGATTCATAGATTGGTTCAAAGAGTGGTTTGGAGACAAAGGAACATTATCATAATGGATGACAATTACACAGGAAATGGCTCGAACAATGATAATGGATTCCAAATTGACAGATATTTTTTGGACACATGAAGTGCATACAACAATTCACATTCAAAACAGAGTAATACTAAGAAACAACAATGACAAAACTCCCTACGAACTATGGAAAGGAAGTGCAGAAAATGACCTCTACATCAAGGTAACTCAAGGTAATATTTTATTAATTGAAATTTACATTGATGATATTTTTTTTGGAAGTACTAATGACAGGTTAATCTAGAAATTTGCAAAGGATATGCAGAATGAATTTGAAATATCATTACTTGGAGAACTATCCTTCTTTCTGGGTCTTCAGATATGTCAAAGAAACCAAGGAAGTTTTATTTCTCAAACTAAGTATATCAGAGAAATGCTAAATAGGTTCGGAATGGAAGATTGCAAACCAATTACCACTCCTATGCAAACCAAGTGCAAGTTGAGAAAAAGATGATGATTCAAAGTCTACAGACCAGAGGAAATACATGTCAATGATTGGTATCTTACTATATGTGACAACATCCAGACCAGATGTAATGGAGGCAGTTGGACATGTGGAACAATTTCAATAAGAACCAAAGGAATCACATGTATTAGTAGTGAGAAGTATTTTCAGATATCTAAAAGGAACATAAGAGTTTTGATTATGGTATCCAAAAGGAAATGATCTATCACTTATTGCCTACACAGATGCAGATTGAGAAAGTTGCATTGATGACGGATGAAGCACCAGTGGAGTAGCGTTCTACTTGGGTGAGTGTTTATTATCATGGTTAAGAAAAAAACAATCATCAATATCCTTATCTACAACCGAGGAAGAGTATATTGCAACAACATGTTGTACACAGGTTCTATGGATGAAACAATCTCTCACAGATATACAGGTTGAGTATGATGATCCCATTCCAATCTATTGTGATAATACAAGCATCATTAGTATCTCAAGAACCCAGTGATGCACTCCAAAAAGAAGAACATTCCAATCAAGTATCACTTTCTATGGGAACAGGTTGCAAAGAAGAACATCAGAGTTGAATATGTGGGCACCAAAGAACAAGCGGCAGAGATCTTTACAAAACTGCTTCCACAGTAAGCCTTTGAGTATCTTCGCCAGAGACTCAGAGTAATTTCTACTAAAAAATGAATGATTTTGAATGCTTATATTATATGTCTTAGATTTACACGAGGAAGCACCATAATGAGTACATTTCAGGTTGGGAGATCAGTTTCAGGAAGAGTTCATTTAGGGGGAGTATCCCCAAGGAAAATTCAATTAGGGGGAGTAGCCCCAGATGGAAATATACCTTTGCCATTGATGAAAAAGGGGGAGATATTTATCAGATGCAGGATATAAATGCTTGGAAAGAGAGTACATAGGCATTTAGATAGGGGGAGTAGCCCCAAGGAGAGCTCAGTGAGGGGGATAATCCCCAAAGGAAGATACCCTTTTCCATTGATGTCAAAGGGGGAGAGATAGAAACATTGATGAGGAGTATAAGCATTAATGTTATTATGACTAAGTCTTGCCATCAATGTTGGTGTTTCCATCAATGCCAAAGGGGGATATTGTTAGACAATTGGTTTAGGTTGATGGGTAGTTGGTATGGATTGTTGGTTTTCATTGATGTCAACTATTGGAGAGTGATATTGTAGATTTATTTCAACCCTTAGTGATTGATTTCAACCCTTGGAGAAAGTCCGATGGCGAATTCCGGTAGCACAAAGGTTTGGGTAATGGACCCAAGTTTGTTTAATGTATAACAATATGATTTTTAATATCTTTGAAGGTAAGACTATTCTATATGGATATTACATTTCATTCCATTTCCAGTGGTATGTGGAACGTCACATAAATCCTCACGGTTAGAGATTTATGGCCATGTGAAGTTGGAGAACCCAAGTTTGGGTAATGGACCCAAGTTTGTTTGATGGATAATGGTACGAGTTTTGATATATTTGTAGGAAAGACAATTCTAGATGGATATTAAATTTCATTCCATTTCCAGTGGTATGTGGAATGTCACATAAATCATCACGGTTAGAGAGTTATGGCCATGTGAAGTTGGAGAACCCTCATGAGTCATATAAAAGCCCCAAAAGGTCAAAGTAGTCAAGTGGTTTAAGAGATTTTAGAAGGTAAATAATAAAGTGAATTGATGAGTGTACAAGTGAATACAAAATAAATTATTTAAATAATAAATTTAATGGAGAAATTACTAAGTTGACAAGTGGTTAGAAGTGGGTTAACCCTAAAATAAGGAAAGTGGGTTAAGATGGTTAAAAGGTAACCCCTTGAGGAAACTACATGAAAGTATAAATAAGAGGCAAGGCTCTCTAATTTTAATCACACTTGAGAATATTGAATATATACAAGTTAATGAGGTAACCAAAGGATGTCTAAGCTGAATTAAGAGGGAAGGTGAAGTAAAGAAGGCCAAAATTCAAGGGAGGATAAATTCTTTTGATGATGCTTTCTAACGTATGTTATTTACAGACCATATCACCATTTTTGCAATAATTGTTTTTATAGAATGACTTAGACCATGCAATTGGGAGGCCATTGAGGAAACATATACAAGTAGTTGTGGCACAAATTTCATCTTGTGGGTCGTTGTAGTTTTGGAGTTACAATCCGTGGAAAATAGGGTTTGTGGCTAGCCCTGAAACTAGTCTAAAACAAGTTTTTCGGGTAAAAACGTCATAACTTCTTCATAAAAGATCCAAATTCAGTAAGACAAAATATGTTGGTTAGATTATAGTTTGTATTATTGTGTGTACACTTTTTCATATCCATAAAACAAATATTCTGTGTGGGGCACTCTCTACAAGTTCGCTCTCTAGAATAAGACATAATTCAACAAGGTATGTCATTTTTGCTATAACTCCTTTTCTGAGAGGTTCCAAGTAGTGACACCTAGAGGAATTGCATAAAACACATTGAAGAAAATTGTCTAGTATTTTGATATCTTTGTTCATTACAGGTACATAGTTATGATTATTTCAAGTTAGGGTTGTTGACTAATCCAAAACTAGTCATGTGAGACTAAAGTAAAGTTTGATGAAAATGCTAGTCTCTTGTTGTTAAAGTTAAGGAAGGTTTTCA
>SNQJ01S0032136.1:16729-74559 GCA_010110895.2 Picea sitchensis
ACAAAAATGGATCTAGATGGTGTGCGCACCACAACATATTTTGAAGTAATGGATATGGTAGATGAGTCTATACCATTTCCATCACTATTGGGAATTGATTGGGCCTTTGATAACCAGGCCATAATTAATTTAAAGACTAGAAATATGATATTTGAATCTAGGAATTTTAGGGTAGTAGCACCTTTAAATCCCTTAGATTGTGAAAGATATGTAGAACATGTGCCTAACAGTGTTTTAGATGATGATGTGGACCAATTGTATAGTACTACTGCGCGAGATGAAGACTATATGAATCCAACTGCAGATGGAGTACTCAGTTGGAGGAGTATTAATTCTGACATGTCAGATTCTGATACTGGAGTAGAAAATTGGCAGCAAAGATTGCATGAAGTCTCTATTGACGATTAAAATCGCAATGATGAATTCTGCTTGCAAAGGATTGCTAAAGAACTATTATTTAATTATGATAATAATATAATACTAGAGGCACAAGGATACACATATCAGACATATGTTTCTACTATTATGATGTTTCCTACACAGTCCTACATTTTTTATGATGCAGTCTTGGTTTCATTTGGCGTGATAATGACTGGTTAATGCATTATTGTTGAATGTTGTTGGTAATCACTTGCAACACAAAACAATTTCCATGGTTATGAGGATCATGTTGTTACAGGTGCTATGTTATCACTAACTCATATATTGATTACTTATCCACATATATCCAAGGGATAATTAAATGGTAGCATGTTCAAAACAAAGAATAAAACTATGAAAACATTCTAGAGTTCAAACAAAGGGAAAGAAACTATGTATTAATCCTTGAGTTATGATAAAAGACTACATGCAAACTTCAAATGAAAGAATTAATGGGTACAAGTGTTATTCCTAGCTATTATACTATTTGTTTGGTTAAAGGACTATGCAAATTTTATTAAGGTCAAATGCAGGCACATATAACAAAGTTGATGTGATTATTGTGTGGAGTTATGGAAAAGGTTAATGTAGAGATATGGGATATCTTGGGTGGGGCACTATGAAACATATATGGTATCAGATCTTACGATGGATTGGCATTGATTATGCATTGGTTATATGGTTGATTTAATGGTGGATGTTATGTTTATTGGGCTGTATCGTACATGGAATTGAATGGGTCTAGGTGAGGAAGTGACGTGAATTTATTGCACATCACTCCAAACCTTCCCTATCGCTCGTCACCCTAGCTTTGTGGAATTGTTGCATTGTTTCTCTGTTGGCTGTGAAGCTCCACATTTCTAGGATTGGCAAGGAAAAACTTGACTGGTTCACCATTGAAACAATTTTCTCACAGGTATGGCTCTCAAATTTCCATCCATGATGGACTCTCCATTTTATGAACCAAATGGTGGCTCAGTGATGCATGGATTCTATGTTTTCTTTAGTTTTTACACTGTGTGTATATATGGTGTTATGGATCTATATGATAACTGTAAAATGTTGGTAATTGTAAGCAGAGAAATGGGTATTATTGTTATAAAGGTTGTGCATTGGTTGTTTTCTCGGTCAATCTAGTTTTTATGATGGGTCTCTTTGAAATAATGGTGATAGTTGTGCCGTGAAGCTCTATGTTTTATGGTTGAAGGGTTTTACCACTGGTTGTATTTTAGTGGCTATCAAATATTGGTTGTTATCGTAGTATTATCCAGTTACAGAGTGACTGTATATTGGTGGTGTGTTTATTTTATCTAACCCCGAACTATTGTTAATAGCTCTTTCCTTAATGTCTCTTCGCTGAAAGATTTCCAAAAGTCCAGTCTTGGTCGCTCGAATATTAATGCAGACCTGTGTACTTAATGGATATGATATGAGAAGGGATTCCACACACCACTCCTATCATCTTGCTATAATGATGACTGTATGTGGCCTCACTATCAGTTTTTTTCAAAAGTTTTTCGACTTTTTGAGGATTTGGAAGACCATTATCTCTATGTGTTTTTTGAGTACCCACCACTGTGTAAATTAACCCTCTCTGCAAAAAGTGTTAGTGACATCGGTGTGTGTCTGGATTTGTTAGCCTGATTTTTTTTATTCTCCACTCAGGAATTCACTTAGGATTATCTCAAGGTCTTGGAGTAATAAGTCGAAGTAATGTGTTATTTTTAAAAGGAAGCATGGCTCATTGCTTTTCATGTCAAAAATGTATTGTGGCATGTGGTTGTTAATCAATGGTAAAATGGATATGAGTATTTGGAAGACCACTATATCTCTGTTTTATAAAAGGGAAAGCAGGTTTCATTTCCTTTATGCATTTAATTTTTAAAGAGTCTGACTTGGACTCTGACTTGTCTATACCTCCTTGGGCATGTTCTAGGGTTTGTCAAGTACTGGGTTATCAATTTAATGATTGTGGAATTTTAAACGACACGTGGTCTCTCATTATAAATCCATCCTCTTTGTTGAGTCTCTACCTAGTCTTTCTGCGATGAATTTGTTTGAACAAATAAGAAGGAAAATGAGTGGTTGCATACAGTCAAGAGTCGTCTTTCTATTTGTTTATGGTTTTGATCACTGTGTTTTATCCAACATGGTCTTGATTTCATAAGAAGACACATGTGTGATTTTTACCAAGACCGATCGGGGTTATGGCAAGGTAAAAAGCGATGCTTGTGCGTCAATCTAGTTATGTTCACTTCATACATGATATGGTTATATTGGAATCATCGTGCAGCCTATCAAATTTTTTAAAAAGAAGTTTATATATGTTGATACACACAGATATCAAGCTCAGGGTTTATGCTTGGTTGACTATTGTTGTTGATTCAATATTGTGTTGATGATATGATTGAAGACCTGTGTATGATTGGGCATGATTTTAAGTCTGTTAATGTTTGTTTTAAAGGTAACCATGTATACTAAATCGAGCCCAATTGTTGATTAGAGAATATTGAATGTTGATTGTTTATCATGGTGTATTATTGATTAGCAGAGATAAATATTGAGCATAATATAACAAGAATTGTTGTGCATGTTTTGTTTATTTTTAAAAAAAGGAAGAGATCAGCGTTAGTATATACAGACTTTTGAATGGAAAATGTTATAGTGCATAGACTGTTATAAATTAAGGAATTCTGGGAAATTTAATTATTGAGATAGCAAGTAGTTTTGTATACAATTGAGGAATAGTGAATGTTTTGGTCTTGGAAGTGGATGATTTTTGGATTAAATTTGAACAGAGTTATGATAGTTGATTTCTTTAATTTATTTTATGAACAACATCCATCTAATTCCCTATCATTTTCTCACTTTTTCACTCAATACAAATCCCCTCACGATCCCAGATTCATTTTGCACACTCTCTTCATTAAAATTAAATTAAATCTCTGTATTACATCGATTAAGAAATAACACAGAGATAGATGGCAGCTGATATGTTTTTGTTATTGTTGCACAGTAAATTGTTTAATGAATTGTTGAGAAGTAATCGTGTTCTTACTCCCTCTCATTTTCTTACTTTTTTTCTCAATACAATCCCCTCGGATAACCCTGAACCCTAATTCACCCCCTGCTCATTGACATTTATTAAATGAACTTTATGGATTGGATTGCATGGGTCTGATGTGATTGTTGAGCCAAACTTTGTTTCATAGTAAGAGAATGTCATGTATGGTATGTTTAAGAAGTTATTTGCTAATAATTGGTGCATACAGGATGAGCTTCTTCAATAGAGGAAATCATGGTAGAAATAATAGGGGCAGAGGGAATTGGAACAGGGGGCCAAGAAGGCCCAAATTCTCAATACATTTCAATGAATATCCTCAAGAGTTAAAGAAAATTTTCCAAGATGGATTTTTCAATTGGATTGGACAAGGGGTAGTCCAACCTAGACCATACAGGCCTCCTTTCCATCCCCAGCATGTCCTTGGTATCCATGTGCCCCCTCATATGTCGTCGTAGCCTGAAGTTCCCAAGAACGACTGATGCCAGGATATTTTTCACCCAACAGTCTCCCACCGTCGTGGTTGGCTAAATTTTTCTTTACCTTCTCCTCCTCCACCTGTTAATCCAAATATCCATATTTCCTCTGCACACTCCCCTGTACATTCCTCCCATGCAAGAAAAATAATCAAAACTGAATCCCACAATATGCATGATAAAGGAAAATCTAGTGCTTCCCCCTCTTCTCCTTCAAGTGATTCAGCCAAATCTATTTCATCTCGCATGCACTTGAAAGATGATTTTTCTCATGTCATCAGTGAGATCAAGCCTCAAGGTTCTACACAGCCTAAGGCTAATTCATGGAATTCAAAAGGGGATAGTAGTAACAAAGGAAAATTTTCCTCTCAAAGTGGCAAATACGGTTTTTAATTATACTTTATTATTGTTTTATTGAGGACAATGGACTGCTGAAGGTTTTGGAAAGTGTATTATTTTTGGATATTATATGTTTGGATATGATTTAAAATATCATTGATATTTAATTTTCAAATTATGGAAATGATAATGGGAGCCACAAGGAGGGATGTGTCTGATTTATTTTCTAGTTGTGTTTATTTTTGTTAAGAAATTAAAGGGGGTCACAAGGGGTCCCACCTACTAGTTATTATTTATTAAAAGACCCTTATTATTATTATTATTATCATTATTATTATTAATTCTTCCCCTAAACTAAAATTTAGTTGATTTTTAGTTAACTTAACTAAATGAAGTAGTTGAACTACTTCAACTAATTTGGAATGCATAAAATCCAAATGAGAAGGAAGAACAAAACCAGAATAGAAGGAGAAAGCATACTAAGGTTTTCTCTTAAGTTTTATTGAGATAGTTCAGTTTTCATTCATTCTTCAATTCATCAAAGGCTTAATTCTCTTTTATGACAGTAGGGTCCTATTGTAGACAACAAGGTTCAAATTTGAATCACATCATTCAGACGCTTGTTTTCAGAGCTGTTGATCTATCTTTGATAGTCTGTGTAGATTTGTATGTTTATGAATTAAATTTCATGACTGGTAAAGGATATTGTGCAAAGTCAAGTGGGCAACAGTCTGTGGCAAGCTAATCCATATTTTAAAGTTCATTTTTTACTTCTTATCAGAGTCCTTTTGTATGGTTTTCATCGGGGATATCTAAGTTTGACCTTGGTCCATGCCCCCCACGGGGATTTTGTAAAGAGAACCATTATTTTGATTTCTTGGAATGAAATAAAGAAATTTCTATTCTGTCTTATTTGTGTTCATATGTGACTTGGTATTTTTTCTTTTGATCTCCACATTTTCTTTTGGAATCTGATATATTCAGAAAATAATATAAAAAATGTTATATTTTTGCAACAATCTTTTATTCAAAAAATCATCCCAAGCCCTTGTAATTAATACTTGTGGATTAAGAAACACTTTTTGAGGCTATAAACATAGGTTAACATTCCTGACTATCTTTCCTTAGCCAAGCAAGATATGAAAATGCTTGAGTAATATAATTTCATATCTTTTGCTCAATAGTCTCTACTAGGGGGTGAGTCAGAGTTACACACGCAATAAAATGGGTTGGGACATAAGTGAGACAGTTTCCCACATTTACTGAAGAGGAAAATTTAGAAAACTTCATGAAATAGTTCAAATCAGAGGTTTTGGATAGTCATAGATTATTAGTGTTGGATATAGCACTAAGGGACACACCTGCACGATGGTGGGGCGCACATAAGAAGGTAATTTAGAACTAGTTTCAGTGTAAGCGACTGATGCGCATAAGATTTGGTAGGAGTCAGTAGGATAGACCCTTACATAAGTATGATGGAAGAGGGAACCCAAGACATCACATTAATTATTGTGTCACTAAATGGAGATTGGTACCACCAGGGGAATGGACACATTACTTTATTGATACATTAGAAGTAATACCTAGTAATTGGTATAAGGAGAAGGAACTGCGCAGAGAAACTGCAAGTTAGGGCGCAGTGCAACAAAACTTTATTAGGACTTTTTCATTTGAAAGTGAGAATCCATGGGTGGATCTAGCATTAAAAAGGATCATAGGGAAGATATTTGAAGAGTATGGGGTAGATACAGTGAAAATACACATAGATTACATAAAATAAACACTTGAACAATTAGTTTACAGTTATCAGGTCGTAGAGGATGAAGAAGTAGAGGAAAACCTATTATCACTCTGTAAATTCCCAGAGGTTGTTGTGATGAAGAAGAAATTTACCAGAGGTAACTTTATCCAACCACTTCGAAACTGGGATCTAGCCCTTCCAGTTTCAGAGAGGGATCTCTCTGTAAGATTTAACTTTGTTTCAGGTTTTAGATATTAGGCTAGTTAAATAAATGAGAATGTATTGTTTGTTTTATAAAAATGGTTGAAATGTGGTTTACGCATCCATTGGGCTATGGGTTTTATTTTATAAGGTTTGAGACTAGAGAACACATTTTAGAAGGTGTTTTCAGAGGCCAGGATAATGCAACTATTGGATCCTTTAGAGTTGAAATGACGGATAGAAGATAATATGAGATAATCAATTATAACCAAGAAGCATTTAAGAATTTATTAATCATAACATCAAAAGACAAACACTTGGATATTTAAAATCCAGAAACAGAGTATACAAGGATAAATTCTGCAACTTTAACTTCTTTTAAATGATCAGATATCGAGAACACAGATGATAATGAAAAAAGAAAAAACCATTCAACGAAGAGGAGTAAACATCACCAACAATTAACACGCGGGAATCCTATGAAACGTCCTTTTTATTACTGGTAGGTCTCTGAGAAAAATTACAGTGCTTACAGCTTGCTTGGGCGTAAAACTCAACCCTCAGTACTTCGAAATTTAAAGAATATATAGAAAAGATTACAATCAATCCTATCATTCAATGATGAGGATGTGGCAAAATCTCATTCTAACTAACTAGATAACTGAATACAAAATTGTAGGAACTATTTATGATCTGTCGAATTCTCCATGCTGATTTTGGGGGAAGTTGTTGGCGAGTCATCAACTTGATTTTCACTGTTCTACATGCTGACTTGTATGTCCACCTCATATTTTACTCGATCAATTCACACAACTCTTCCCATATTTTTTGATTGGGGATGGTGACTTTTAGTAGCCTGCGGTAGATTTCATCCATCTCGGTATATTTGGCAAAAGTCAGTTTGGTGATAAAAATGTACTTGATTTCATGTTGGATATTGAGATTCAACTGTAGAGTTTCTAGGAATGCCTTGTCTATTATGCTTCCATGTATCCCTGAGAATTTGTAGTTCTCCTTTTCCACCATGGAAATATTTTGCTTATAGTCTAAAAGTGTCATCAGCTTGTCATTTAGAACCAGTAAACGAGGAAGACCTTTCTTCTGTAAGGCATTGATCTTGCTGAAGAATCTTTGAACTCCGATATCCATGATCTGGGATTTCTCCTCCAGTTGCAACATCAGTCCTCTTTTGGTCAAAACTCTCTTGACCTCGAGGATAGTCTCTGTTCTATCCTCAATCTTTAGGTTTTCCATCTCTTCTTTAGTTTTTGAATTGAGAAATATGATGATTTCATTTGCTTCTGTGGGAATTTCTCCCAACTCTCCCTTGATCCTCTCGATGGCCTGCTTGCTCCTTAACACCAATTCATATTGCTCAAACATGATTTGAACCATGGGCCAGATTTCATTTATGGATTTTAAGATATCCATCCAAATGTTCTCTTTGGCTTCTGCCAGTGTTTTTCCCACAACTATCTGGTTCTGCAGCTATTGAATCTCCTACTTCAGTTTTTCTAATGTGTGTCTCTTTGTATTGTAAGTGGCTTGGAAAGAATATTTTAGTTTCTGGAGATTCTCTATCTCTTGTTCCAATATTTTGATTTTCGTTCCTTGTAAATTCATCTTCTCCATTGATGTTGCTAAAGATTTAGATGTCCCTGGAACTATCACTGGGGTAGCTGATGAAAGTTCTGCAGTAGTGGTTGCTGATGCAGTTGTTGTGCTAACTCCTCTGAGGGGAACTACACTCAGTGGGATGACTTCCATAGGTGTTGCATGTTCCTTCTCCTTTACTAACCTTTCCAGATCTGCTTCCATCTCCTTTATTAGTGCATTATGTTCCATGATCAACTTTAGCATCTCCTCCTTCTCACCTTCTGTCTCAGCCATCTCTTTGGCCTATGAGTCTTTTGTAGCTGGTAGTTTTAGTTGCTTGCTCAGATATGCTATGCCAGCATTCTTTTTCTTGAGCATCTCCTCAACTACTTTCACATTTGAGGGGTCATACCCAATTTGAGCACCAATTCTTCTAAAGACTTAATCCTATTATCATTTGCAAAAGATGACACCTTCTCCAATTTTAATTGAGTCTAAACATTCTTCAGAGAAACCTGTAATTTTGCTGCAGTAGTGGAAGCATTGGCCAATGTTGAGAAAACCATTTCTCTAGTCTTCTTGTGCAGATCCATCTGATCATCTGGATGTACATATTTAGAATCAAATTCAAGTGTTGATATTTTGTAGTCAATGATTTCCTTTGGATGAGGTACTTGTGTTTGCAGAAATGCCATGTACATTCTCCCCTTCTCTGTGTCGAAAGTATAGAGAAGGCTGCGTTTTGTTGTTGATGTTTGTTTCTAGAATTGAGCATAAGTTTTGTTGGCCAACCTCTCATTTTTCTTCTTAATCATATTGTATTTCTCAAAAATACTCAACTTTTCCACCCCTTGAGTTGGTTGGTTGATCAATGAGGCGTCAGTCTGCTTCTTGGATGAAGAAGTAAACATGATATTTTGGCTGCTTGAGACATGAGGTGAATGATCTCCTTGCATAATTGTAGTGGACTGGGTCTCTTCTTCACCAAACCTACCAGTTCTATGACTAGTTTTTGTCCTTTTCTTGTAGACCTGGAAATCCTCATCTAAGACTTCAGTGATTGAAGGGGAGGTATCTTTTCTGGGCCTTTTCTCATTTGGTACCTGTGGAGTGGTGGTTTGTGAAATAATGGCTGGATGAGATTGATGTTCTGCTTCTTCCAGAGTGTTCACCTCCCACTCTGATTGGTTCATAAACTTCTCGATCTCTGGTTTGGGCACATGAGCGTATGGGGAAATTTTATTCATGAATCTCATTTATGCAATAACCCCACACAGATCATAGTGCCAAGGGAAACTGATGTCAAATTTCATTTCTTTGAGTAGTTTGTTTGCCTCTTCCCCGACAGCTCGAATGTTACAAATAAAGGATACTATATGTCCTTTAATTCTCAGTTGTTGTTTCTTCTTCAACGATACAAAATGTATATCATCTGAATTGATCATTTGCCTAATGCACTCCAAGGAGAATATTCTAACAGGAAAGTATTTGGGCGGATTATAGGGAGCTAACTCACATCCATATATTCTGATCTCCGTGTGGTTCTGATACAGATACCAGTCTCACATCTTGACGAAGTCCGAGAGGTGTAGGATTCTTTGGATATCTTCATTTATCCTCTACTCGTGCCTACCACTGAGCATACTTACTACTGGGTGGTAAAACTGCTCTATAAATTGCTTGAAACTGAACTCTGTTGAGTTCCTTCTCAGTAATGAAGTCTAAGAGGTGACAGGTTGTGACTTGCCATCCTGGTCCAGCTTCTGCATAGGGAAAATGAACTTATATGCTTGATATAACATGAACATGTATGCCAGTACTAAGGAGTACCAGAACATGCCTTCTGTGGGAAACTTGAACAATTGATTGTGAATATTGTTAGCCAAGAAAACGTTGTCGTCGAACTGCACTGTGGGGATTCCCTCGATGGAAAAGATAGACATGTAACCCAAGATCGGCTCATATACCCATTCATTTGAGTAGTATCCAAGTAGGCTACAGAGGGTAGAAATGATTTGATTTCCTTTTACCGAGAAAATTGATGATCGATATGGGGGATTGGTCTTGGGTATTGGGGCGTTCTCAGGGAGGAATAGTTCAAAGATCTATGCTCTCTATGGAAAAGACAACTTCTAATACATGTCAGTTAGGACCTCAAAAGTTAAAGGAGAGAAGGCTTTGGCTCTAGTTATTTGTAGCATCTAGTCAATGGCTTCAGATGTTATGGAGAACAGGGTCTCTCCGGAGGATGACACGATAGTTCTCTGGTCGGGAAGGTAATGTGCTTGGCACTTGAGGACAAATTCATGGAAATGGTGAATCTAGGGAAACATGTAAAGTGGGAGATTGGACTCCCAAAGTCCAATCTCATCACTTTGGTCTATGAAAATGTCTCTGAGCCACAAATATAGCTCAGCGAAATCGAAATCACATCTTGGCTCGGAGATGAGATAGTCTTTGTCAGCCAGAGGGATCTGGTCGAGGTCGATGGGAGGCGGCAAGAAAGGATTTTCCTCGATTTCTGACTATTTGGACTTTGGCGCCATCACTTCAACAGGTACCTGCAATTTGAAACAAAAAACATTAGCTGGTAATGGCTATGGCTGGGTCACTAACTGAAATGGTGAGGAAAATGAGCTTCTGGTGTGCAGAGAGTGTGAGCAGTGTGAAAATCGTGGAAGAATGAGATTAGATTTAGGTGAATGGGTATTCGTTGGGCGTGGGCGATAGGTAAACACGCTAATAGATATGTTAGCCTGTATTAATTTGCCAACGGATATCTGGGAATGAGGCAACGGGCCAGTGACAGGTTAAGGGAGTGTGAGGGTGATGTGGAGGGTAATGAGTGGGGGGAAATGACATGTGGCAGGTGAATGGAAGACAAGGTATGCTGATAGAGTAATGGGATATGACCAGTGATAAGTGGTAGTGGAATGTGACATCACGAGACAACGAGGAAGTGGAGTGTGATGTCATGAGGCGAAGGTGGTATTGCAAATATGATATGGCAGTATATCGGAGGGGGGATAGGAAATAAATAGTTTAGAACAAGGGGGGTTTGACATCATGAATTTTCACCACGTTAGGATGGGGCCCACCTGGGAATACCACCATATCGGACCCCCCCCACCATTAAAGATTGAACGATCGGGGGGGTCCAAAATTTCTTGTCAGTCGTAGATCTAAGTGCCACTAGATCAATCGTAGATCTATGTTCCCTCTTTAGTCTCCATATCGAACCCCCCCCACCCACCATTAAAGATAGAATGGTCAGGGGGGGGTCTGTAATTTCTTGTCAGCCGTAGATCTAAGCACCACTAGATCAATCGTAGATCTATGTGTACTCTTTAATTTTCGGGCGCAAATCAAAATGCGCAGCTAAAACTTAGGATAGTGTTCTTTTTTGGGTTTTTTGCGCTGCTTCCCTTGAATTTTGTCACCATGGTGTTAGGAAACACACTTCAAACATCAAAATCATGAATTTTCATGGAACATCATGCATGTTTTATTGAAGGAAAAACTGGATAGTCTATGTCCTATCCTACTTACCTACACATTTAGCCCAGATTAGATTGTTGGGCCAAGAAATTCCTCTACCCTGGGGCTATTTGATCAAGTTTAAATAGTTTGATCAAATTTATTCACTAACTAACCTATCTACTTGGCTAATATTAAACAGTTTAGCCAAGTCTTATTCACTAAGCCTATCAACATAAATTCAAAAAGACTTAACCATGATTAAATTGTATGGATGAATCATCATTATTTCATGGGGCCATATCATTTTCTTTTATGCCCTCTTTATTCTTTTCTTTTTTCTTTCTTTTCATCTTTCTTTTTTCTTTTTCTTTCTTTTTTCTTTTCTTTCTTTTTGAAAATAATTTGCAAAAAATGAAATATTATTTACAACCAAACTACATCAAGAGTAAAAATTTCCAGTCACCAGTTGATCCTATGAAATATAGGGTTATAATAGTGGCTCCACCTGGGGATGGTGCTCTCCTTCCGAGGTGCCAAGAACCTTCTTCCTGATGTCTGAGAAGATTTTCTCCATAGCTTATTTCTGTTGTATGTTTTGTTTTTATTTTGAGAATTAGGTGGCACTGGTTAGTGGCTTAGGGCCTTCTTTGCGGGCTTCAACCACCTGATCAATATCACCCACACACAACTTGAATGTAATTTTTTTTTTTTTTATGTACAATGGAAAAGGATTGGTGATACCTCTATTGGGGTGGAAAATAATGCTTCAACATCCTGCCATTCATAGGTCCACCTGGCAGGTCTGTTCCATCATTGTTTTTGAGAAAAAATGTGTTATTTCCTCTGAATTCCTTAATGATGTAAGGGCCTTTCCATAAGCTATCAAATTTTCCATGTTTACCCTTATCCTCATTTATGGAATCCCATTTCAGAACCAAGTCGCCTAACTCAAAATCATCTTCTTTAGTCCTTCTGTCAAAAATATTTTTGATGTTCTCTTGGATGTCATGAGTCTTGTTGTATACCTCTTCTCTAGACTGCAATAAATGAATCATTTGATTTATTCTTCTTTGGACATCATTTGGCTCTACTTGCGCTTCCTGCAATAGTTTCATGAAAGGGACTCCTAAGGAAAGGGGAAAATTTTCTTCAGTACCGTACACCAATTGGTATGGAGACATGCCAATTGATCTTTTGGTACTTATTCTATTAGCCCAGAGCGCGAAAACCAACATATTATGCCATGATTTATTATTTTCTTGCAGTTTTTTCCCGAGGATGTTCACCAGACTTTTGTTTGAGGACTCAACCAACCCATTTCCTTGAGGATAATAAGTTGTTGAGTGTCCCAAAGTAATGCAGTATTGGTTGACAAATTCTATGAGTTTTTTGGATCTGAAAGCCGCTACATTGTCAACTATAATTTTTATGGGGCATCCAAAACAAGACAAGATATTAGTTTCTAAAAATTTGATGATAACAGAGTCAGTAGCTTGCCTACATGGCACAGCCTCGATCCACTTCATGAAGTAGTCTGTGGCTGTGAGGATCCACTTGTGTTGGCTTAAGGAGGATGGATGTATTTCTCCAATAAATTCTAAACCCCATTGTTGGAAAGGGGCTTCAACTGAGATGGGTTTCATGGGGAGAGGCAGAAGCTTCCTTTTACCTTCAAAAACCTAGCATTTATGACAAGAAGTAACTTTCTGATGAACATCAACAAACAAAGTAGGTTAGTAGAAACTATCTCTCAGAATCTTGTTAGTTGTGGTCTTCCAAATCAGATGCGCACCATAGTCTCCTACATGGAAATCCTACAGAACTTTGTCAGGTTCATCTTTTAACAAGCAATTAAGAAAGATACCATCAGGATCTTTCCAATAAAGATTACCTTCTAGAATACAAAATTTCAATGCTTTTAGTTTGATAAATCTAGCTTTGGTCTTAGTCAAACCAGGAGGAGCTTGTAAGTTATGAAGTACAAAAATTAGGTCTGTGTACCAAGGGGAGTTTAAGAATACCTCTTTTACATTTGGAGTTGCTTTCTCTTCCTGCTCATCAACTGCAGCCAAAAAAATAATGTCTAGAGCATGAAAATTAGATTTAGCCATTAGTTTGTCCAAACCCTGACCTTTGATCAGTTTAGTGGGCTTTATTTCAATGTCATATTCCAAAATAACTGTAATACACTTTCCTCTTCTACCATCTGGATTATCCTGAGTTAGGATATCCTTTACCACTGTGTTTGGAACATATGCAATTGTGTGAGAATGAAGAGTATAGACTCTAAAATATTTTATGGCCTTTACCAAGTCAAAGGCTTGTTTCTCCATTATGTTATAGTTTAATGCAACATCTTTCAAAGATTTGCTGAAAAATTCTATGGGTTGTTCGTACCCTTCATTGTTTTTCTTCAATAGCATTGCTGCGATGGTGTGTTCATATGAAAAAGAGAAAAGGTAAAAGTCTTTGCTGTAGTCTAGGCTGATCAAAACTGGGGCTTGGGTGAGTGCATGCTTCACCTACTCAAATGATTGTTTGGATTAGGTGTTCCATCTGATTTTTGTGTCTTTTTTCAACATATTTGTGATGTTCCGAAGAAGTTCAACCAAGTTGGGTATGAACCTTCTCAAGAAGTTTATTTTTCCAATGAATGATTGTAACTCTTTGATGTTCCTAGGGTGTTCCACTTTTTGGATGGATTCTATTCTTCTGGGGTCTATTTTAATTCTGTCTTTAGATATTATGTGTCCCAGCAGCTTGCCTTCCTCTAAACCGAAAAGGGTATTTTTGGGATTCAATGAAATCCCAAATTTTCTGCACTTCTCAAACACTCGTCTGAGATGCTGTAAATTTTCCTTGTCATATTTGGAGTACACAGTCACGTCATCCAAATATATGACTATAAATATCTCGAGTTCATCCACAAAAGAAATATCCATTTCGCTTTGGAAGGTGGCACCAGCATTCATCAGACAAAAAGGGAATTTTCACATACATGAAAGTTCCCCAAGGCATGGTGAATGTTGTTTTCTCTTGGTCATTTGAGTGGATGAGGACTTGGTTGTAACCCGAGAAAATGTCTAGTAAGGAGATCCTACTGGCCCCAACTACCTCCTGTAAGATGTGGTCCATCTTAGTAAAAGGGTAATTGTCTTTAAGGGAAAATTTGTTCAGATTTCTGAAATCTATGCAAAGTTTGATTTCGCCAATTTTCTTCCTGGTAGGAACCAGGTTAGAAACCCATTTGGAAAATCTCAATGGGACTATAATTTTTGCATCATACATATTTTTTATTATTTATCTATCAAGGGAAGCAACTTGGGATTGATTCTCCTAAGTTTCTTCCTGAAAGGTTTGTGTTCTTCTTTTATTGGAATCCGATGTTGTATGATACTTGTGTTGTAAGATTTTAAGTCCTCATAACCCCAAGAAACCACATCTACATGTTCCTTAAAAATTCCAGTGTATTTGCGTTTTTTCTCAGGGGGCAGAGATTTGGAAAGTTTTATCATCTTGATTTTTTCTTCTGTTCCTATGTTACACTCTTCGACCTCTTTACCACTAGCTTCAATTTTCGGTTTTTTGGCTACATCGTTAAAATTGAACAAGTCTTCTAGTGGAACTAAACCTCTAGGTAACACATTATTTTTCAACTGTAGAATACAGAATCTACCTCATTTTCATTCAATTCCTCTGTACCTACTTATTTACACTACCAATTTCAAAAATAGATTTGTTTACATCAACATCATCATTTTCTAAATCTATATTTGTACATTCAAAATCATTCTTACACTGTAGGAAGTCTTCAATTTGATCATCATTTATGAATACCTTCCAGTATCTGATGTTGTCTAGAACGATTGGTCTACACTTCACCTCCATTGTGTATTTTCAAGTGGGATGTAAGGGTATTTTGCAGGTAGATACTGATGTAGCTAAACCGTCCACTAGTATGTTTTGTCCCCCTGGACATTACCTGCAGGTCGATTTCAATAAAACATTGAAGGGCATCCAAAACAACGTTCATATAAGCTCTAATTCTGGGATGTTTAGCCGCATACTCACCTTTGATTTTCTTGATAATCAGTTCAGAATCACCCCTTACCATGATCTGTTTGGCACCAACTTTCTTTAGTAGTTTCAGGCTGGGCATCAAAGCTTCATACTCAGCTATGTTTCTAATGCATTGGAAATTTAGTTTGTAAGAATGACTCTCTGAATACCTTGATCTATGATTATGCATCCAAACCCTAGCTCCATCTCCCTCCTTTCTTACGGCTCCATCAAAATCCATGCTCCAAAAGTTTGCTGGCAGTTCCTCACTTTCCACAGTTTCAGTATTTCTTACCTCAGTGATTTCTTTATCTTCTTTCGAATCAGGTCTATCATCTTCCAGCTAAGCAATTTGTTCTTCCAAGTCACCAACATTGTACAGAATGAAAGAATCCATATCAGAATGTGCAGAATATAGTGGGTAATTGTGTGGATTTTCCTAACTACTGACCATATACTTCATTAGGGTTTCTCTGTACAGTCTTCTCTGTTGTCCAAATACTGGGATGTTGACATAGGACATATCTAGCTACAGGGTTCTTTTCAGCTTAGCTCCCCATGATCTTGACAGTAACATACCAAATTTTGGGGGAATGTCTACAACTATGATATCCATTACCATACTTTTTGTTGGGATTTGAGCTACGGTGATGCATAAATCCTTAATTAGCCCTATACATTTGGCCTTGCTAGAGTCAAAAGAATGCAAATCCTTGTAGGGTTTGGTGACCTCAAGTCCCAACTTTTCCATCACATCTTTGGGCATCAGGTTGTGAGAGGCACCTGAATACATCATAGTGTTGTGTAGTATCAAGTCATGGATATTCGCTGATGTAAAAAGGGGCAACAATACTGTTATAGGTTTGACCATCAACTTCATGACCAAATAGGAGCTTTGGTTGGTCATCAACAAGATTTACCGTGTTCGAGTAATTTACAGATATGACATTCAAGGCCTTCATACCTATATTTGGTTCGATGCTTAAATCTTTAATCACCTGCGACCTATAAGCATTCTTGCTCATCAGGTCTGAGAGGGGAATGGGAATATTCAATTTAGCTAGTTCCCCCTCAAGGATGAAAGTATTGGACTCTTTGCTTGAGCTCTGCACTTCCGGTTTATCCATCGGAGTTCTATGGGCAGGATCACTTGGTTGACTAGTTGATGAAACTTCATTCTGATTTGCTCTTTGTAAAATTTTGGAAGTTCTTTTTGCAAGAGATTCAACATTATTCCTCTCATGGACTTTCTTGGGAGAGGTTTATGAGGTTTTCTTGGTCTCGATTATTCTCTTTGTTTCAATATCTTTCTTTGTTTCAGCAACCTTCTTTGGAGGGTTGTCATTTATCTTATTTCTCCTCGGGTTATACTGCCTATGGACCTCCATTATAGAATTTTCAAAGTCCCGTTGTTCTGTTTCTTCTGCTTCCTCATTTACCTCTGTTTGTGAAAGAAGAAAAATCTCGTGCTCTTCCTGAGTAAGAAAAATGGATTCATCATCGTGAACTCCCATGAGGTTTATATGAGTGTCATCAAAACTCCTCGATTACCTCCTCCCCATCATCAGTGTAATTCTCCTGGAGGGGTGATCTGATCTGCTGATCGGGACCCCTCTGCTCTCTTTGATCTCTAGGATCTCTCTATCGAATCTGGGGCAGATTTCTTCTAAAGTTTGGGTTTCAAATTTGAGGAGTAGCTTGGTTCTCCCTAGGTGGGTTTCTGTCAACTATAGTAAGTCTCTCCATCATTCTCTCCATAGCTTTGGCTAGAGAATCTAAACCGGTTACTGCCTACCCCCATGTGGAATACATATATTATAAGTGGAAGGAGAAATAGGGTTGGAAGGACCCCTGTTACAATAAAAAGAGTTTATTGCACCCATGAAGATTAAAAAGGTCAATATTGGGACTGAAGAGAATCCCAATATAGCCAACATTGGACATTACTGGGACATTGAGACAATGGAAAACATAATTGAATTATTGTGCGAGTATAGTGACTTATTCCCAACCACATTTTCATAAATTAAATGGTTAGCAGGGTAAATTGGGGAAATGAAGATACCCCTCAGACCAGAGGTAAGACCAATTAGAAAAATACTATATAGATTAAACTCCATATATAAGAAGAAGGTTAAGGAAAAAATTGACAAAATGCTAGAATCAGGAATCATAGAGCTTGTGGAAGAATCAGAGTGGATTAGTCCTATAGTGTTCCATGAAAAGAAGACTGGAGGGATTAGGATACGTGTGGATCTGAGGAAATTAAATGATGCATGCTTGCATGATCCTTTCCCTACTCCATTTATAGATGAGGTTTTAGAAAATGTAGGAGGACATGAAGTGTACTATTTCACAGATGGATTTTCAAGTTACCATCAGATTAGAATTGCTCTGGAGGATAGGTACAAAACTACATTTGCAACAGAGTGGGGGTCTTATCAGTACACAGTAATTCCATTCGGTTTAAATAATGCACCAAAAATATTTTCTAGAGTCGTAGTAGATGTATTCAAGGATTTTATACATAATTTTTTAGAGGTTTATCTGGATGATTGGACAATATTCAGTTTATTGAAGGACCATGTGGAAATTATGAGGTTAATGTTAGAAAGATGTAGGAAATGTCATATCTCATTGAACATTAAGAAATGTGTATTCATCACATTGTTTGGCATCTTACTTGGGAACATTGTATGCAAAAAAGGATTGATAGTAGACCCTACAAAGTTTGTTATTATTTTCAATTTACCACCACCAAAGTCAGTGTGCCAGTTGAGAGAAACATTGGGCCACACAGGGTACTATAGGAAATTCATAAAGGGATATGAAAATATTGCTGCACCTGTGGAGAAGCTACTGAATAAAGACATCAGGTTTCAATGGAATGATGAATTCCAAGAGATCTTGGACATACTGAAAGAGAATATGGTGACAACACCAATTTTGATATTTCCAAATTGGACAAAATAATTTCATGTGCATGTGGACGCTTCATCCATTGCACTTGGAGAAGTTTTGGCACAACTAGGTGAAGGAGACATTGATCACCCAATAGCTTTTGCTAGTAGAAAATTTTCAGATTCTGAGGAGAAATATAATACTACAGAAAGGGAAGGTTTAGCTATGGAATATGCCTTATAGAAGTTCAAACATTATTTATTGGGTCAACATTTTATGATGTTTAGAGATTGTTATGCTTTTAAGTACCTAGTTAACAAACCAGTGTTGGGGGGGAGGATCTGTAGATGGTTATTATTGTTTTAGGAATATGATTTTGAAATCATAGTAAAACCAGGGAAGATGAATGTAGGGCCTGATCATTTGTTAAGAATTACTAATGGAAAGGAGCCAAAGAACTTGGAGGAAAATTTTCCTGATGCTAAGTTATTTTCTGCCTAGATTGGTGATGATTATTTTGCTGACATTGCTGGATTTTTTAGCACATGAATGGCTCCCAGGGAATTTACTGTCACACAGAAAAAATAGTTGGTAGTGCACGCTGCAGGATATCATTTGATTGCAGGTCATTTATACAATTTAGGAATAAATGAAATTCTTAGAAGATGTGTGATGGAGCATGAACGCTCCATGGTGCTAGCAGAATCACATGAAAGAATAGTTGGAGGGAACTATGCAGGAAAGCATACAACACAGAAGGTGCTATGCATAGGATTATGGTTGCCTACAATACATAAGGATGCAAAGGAATACTGTCATACCTGTGATGTCTGTCAGAGGGTGGGAAAACCATCCAGAAGGGATGAAATTCCACTTATTCCCCAAGTAAATTTACAGGTATTTGATAAATGGTTTGTCTATTTCATTGGACCCATTAACCCACCAACAAGGAGGTCAGGAGCCAGATATATCATCAATGTGACAAAATACTTAACCAGATGGCCAGAAGCAACCCCAGTAAAGGATTGCAACACAGTTTCTCTTTGAGAACATGGTGACCATATTTGGATGTCCCATAATTTTGTTAAGTGATTAGGGAAATCATTTTATTAATAGTATAATCAGATATATAACATAATAATTCAAGATACATCATCATAAGATCATGCCTTACAATCCACAGGAAAATGGTACAGTAGAATATTTTAACAAGATTTTAGAGAATGCATTGAAAAAGATTTGCATTGTGAATAATCATTATTGGGATTTGAAGGTATCAACGGTATTATGGGATTATAGGACTACATGAAAGAAGCTTACAGGACATACACCATTCAGAATGGTGTATGGGAAGGAAGTAGTGGTTCCATTGGATTATTTAGTACCTAGTCCATGCATTGCAACAATCACCAACATGACAAAAGAAGGTGTTGCGCAGGAAAGATTAGATCAGTTGATGGAGTTGGAAGAAGACAAAAATTTAGTAGGATTTCACTAGGAGGTACAAAAATATAAGGACGAAGCTTGGCATGATAGGCACGTAAAGAAGAAAATATTTAAGGAAGGGGATCTAGTTCTCCTTTATGATAGCAGGTATTTACAGCACCCTGGGAAGTTCAAGATGCATTGGTTAGGGCCTTATCAGGTAGAGGCCATCACATATGGAGTTGATGTGCAACTGGAAGATCTTGCAGGGAAGAATCTTAGAGGACTAGTGAATGGAAGTCGACTGAATATTTATCAAGGCAGTCGACCTAACAACCCGAGGTAAAAAAAGAGAGAGAAAGTATGATTGTAGATATTGTATATAGTAGATGTCAGAAGAAAAAGACAAAAATCCATAAAAAGAATAAATGTAACAAAAAGACAAAAGGATAGGAGAATATTAGAGGGTTTTGACATAATAGAATTGTTAGCATTAATAGTGCATCACAGAAAAACTAGTGTTGAAGACACTACGCACTGTAAAGTAGATGACATATACAAAAGTGTAGCATGCAGGAAAACGTGAAAAAGTGAAAACTGGAAGTGCAAAACAAATATCAGTAGGTCGTCCTGCTATAAAGATGGTAAAAGGGGGAAAATGCAGTCATTTGTGTTTTAGCTAAGGATAAGAACGAAGAGCGAACCCTAAGTGCGAGAGAGTGAGATTTTTTGACAACACATTGACATTTGTATCCCAGGAGTTCAAATTTTAGCAATATGTCGCCACTGCGAGTTGGAGCACCGAGTAGGATAGGTCGAAACATAAAAAAAAATGCTCGGGTGGTGCAAATAGGGACACAAGATGATCTGAACCTGGGAGCAATAAGTTTCCAATAATTGGTTGTTTTGTCACTCCTTCAAAAGGGTCAGTAATAGATCGTTTTACTTGAGAGATTTGCAATAAAAGGTAAAGTTGAAGTATTATGTGCTTGAATTCAAAGTGAATGAAAACCTCTTTAGTCTTCCTTATGTGCAATATCTCATGCTTTCCTTTAACATCCTATGTGCGGAAAATCATGGAAAAACAACATAAGAACATAATACACATAATGGATAAGACACTTCACTTGATAACGAAGTTCACCCTTGCAGTGGGCTACCTCTTCGGGCCATGCTCCAAAGCCCGATCGCTTTATTCTTCTCGATGTAATGATGTCTCTCCTTTACAATTTGTAAGGCCAAAGTCCCTCTTCGATGACGGCAACAAGAGATCAGAATGTGATCAGGAATGTATCAAGCTTCACAAGTTCTCATACTCGTGAGGCATCTATGATGCTGACATGGACATCATTCTCACATACTCAATACATAAAAAGATGAAGAATAAAATATGACCCCCATCAACGTGGAGCCATAAAAATCCTTTGATCTGCTTCTCAGATCCAAAACATAAATATGCAGCCCATACAAAAGATCTCGGAACCCATGAGAATCATAACTACTTCGTTGGCCACTTGTTTTTCAAGTGCCACAATTTTCTCTGTCACATATAAATAATTGATTTGATGTGAAAGAAGATCATAAACAAATTGGTAGAAGGAATAAGATAATCTTGTTGACTTGCTGCATCTTCTCTCTGCTTCTTTAGACCTATAACACACATTCTATGCTGCAACAATTAATGACAAAACAACATAATGAAAAGCATGCTTACATTGGCTTCTCCAACACTTAGCTTGTTGATATGAAGCTCTACTGTAAAAACATACATCGTCTTTGAATTCATGTCATTGAATTACCCAAAAATGACTGTCAAATCATCTCCATCCGAGTCAGACATTTTTAGGCCCAAGAGACACCTCTGCCTCGATTACCGTGCCACTACATCTATAATAAATGACTCATTCTGGAATTAAGATGTTGATTTTTTTCTCAGATTAGGAAACTAACATCACCACTGCATTCGTGGCATCAGTTTACCTAAAAATGACTATTTCCATGTCTCGATCCGAGTCGGGCACTTTCTGGACCCAAGAGACACCCTAGCCTCGATTTGCGTGCCAAAATCCGTACAGTCTGTACGGATTCCGTACCAATCCATATCGTTTGTATCAGGTCATACGGGTTGTACAGGCACGCTCCACTCTCATGCTCCGTGCACTGGTGTGTGGATCCAAATGCACACGCAGTTACAACATAAGTACATGGTTGGCAAGTTGGTTACATTGGCTAAATTAAGGCATTTCGTTTGTCGGAGGTTTCAGGGTCAAATCCCATGGAACTCTATTTTAACACATGTTTTATAACTAAATTTTGGCGCACTTGCCTCCAAATATAGATAAGACCCCAGGGTTGGTGGAGGTTATGGTTGTATGGTGCACTGGAACCTTTTATTAAACTTAAATATAATTTAAGTCATATTATAAATAAGAATCAATGCGTGGTGTAGTGGTTAGCGCGTATGGGTGGGGCCTTTGGGGTGTTTGGAGGTCATGAGTTCAACTCTTGGGGAGTCAAATAAGCTTTTTCTTATTCCAGCCATGGAAGGGGTGCCACATGGTAGCCCATGACTGGGCCACGTGGCACCATATAACTGGTCCACATAAAAAAACTACCACTTGTCACAATTTGATTTTCCAATGAAGTTGACACATGTCATCACTGAACGTGCCCATGTGTCTTCCATGCCACGTCATCTTTCCAACTCAGTGGTGCCATGTGTCACTCTTACAGTGGTGCCACGTTTCACTTTAACTTTTTCCTATTTGATCAAGTTTGAATGAACTTTGATCACTTATAACATTTGATCTGTAACTCAGTTTGATGAGATGTTTTCACTGTTGGAAATCTTGTGATGCGCTCTTAGCGATCATGTCATTTTAATGGAGTTTTGGAAACTTTGATTTTTTCCCTTTCTTTGCCTGTTGAGGCCATTATGATCTTCCTAAGATACTTTTGTGCATTCTGGGACACTTCTGAAACTTCTTTGATGTTCCCTAGATCCATCCGGATCACAAGACATGAAAAAAATCATGGATTTGGATGAAATCCATACACTAGAGTATGAGCCACATAGCACGTAGGTGGAGGAAGAAGAAAACCCATCGCAGGAGGTTGGGCAGCTTGAGGAATACATAGAAAGGACATAGTCCATCGCGTCGAGAGGAAAAGGGACACAACATGAAGAACATGCCATGGGTTCAGTGCACCAAGGACTAGGGCCAAAAGAAAAACAAGAAATAGAGCAAGAGGGCATACTAGAGGTCGATGAGTCATCCCCACGAGGGAAAAAGAAAACTCAGTCTTAAAGTAGTGTGCAAGGCATACCACGTGCACATGAGGAATTGGAAATAGTAATGCCAAAAATCCCCAAAGGAGTGAAGATAGATGATGAAATGATAGGAGGGGTGAATGGGATCAGGGTTTTAGACCATGATGTAATATATACAGTCAAATTCTTGGATTTGGTGCAACACAATTACATGGAAAGTAAAGAAGAGGGCCCATAAGGTGCAATGTTGTTGGAACCTGTGCATTGGATCCTAGGGCTCTACAACACAGGGATTATGAAATTACTTGATATAATGCAGTTTGGGAATGGTAAATATATCAACGAATGTGTAAAATAGCTTCTAGAAAGGGTGCATGGAGGAATTTTGTGGATGGATAGGCCATTTCTTATCAATGTGGACTTAATAGCTGCAATCACTAGGCTACCCATGGATGGGGAGAAGCCAGAACAATATCTGGAAGACAAGACTAAGGCAAAGGCCATTTCAGATGAAATTAAGGCGAAATATGGCACAGATAAAGGGAATAGGGGGATTAGGATCAGTGATATAAATTATCCAGGGACCAAATTTTCTACAAGGCTACTAGCATGAAATTTAATGTGCAAATGCAGGAAGGAAGAAGTACCAGGAGGAGTGGTAGTGGCTGCAACATAGTGCGCGAAGGGGAGATCGATGAGTTGAGCCCCTTATTTACTCAATTTCTTCCTGGAAGACTCTAAAGATACACAATATTGGGGCTATGAATTCCACTACTAATGGATATTCATCCTCATTGCACTTGTAGGTTGGATAGAACTAGTGTATACTATGTTCCTTTAGAGAATAGGAAAGTGTTGCGCAGCCTGGTATACTTCACTAAGGAGCACAACAGATCCAAAGAACAAGAAGGTGAACAATGATACATTTGCATCGTATCTTTCAGAGATCTAGGACCAGTTAGCTAACACGCGGAGAATTTCACCAGAGACAGTCCAAGAGTTTGGACAGATTTTCAACTTTCAAGAAACACGCCATAGCATGTGGTTGTAGGTGAAGAGGGATCATGCGAGAGAATGGTTACTTTTGAGCTACTACGTGACGATGCAAGATATCCAAATATAGGTCTAGGATTGGCCTGATGAATGGAAGGTGCTAGTAAGTCCAAAGAGAATGCCAACAATATAAACTCGAACATAGGACAAAAAAGTCCCCATGTAGTAGACATGAAGAAATGGTGCCAGTAAGAAGAAGAAGACAACACAAGGTCCAATGGGGGGAAGCAACCCAACTCAAAATAAATGCATGACGCATAAGAAACCACAGGGTGTTTCCACACAAGCTCCACCGCGCACAGAGAAGACACAGAGAAATACAACAAAACAATTTCATGTGGAAGAAGAAAGGATAGAGACACAAGATATACCTGTGGAAATTAGGAAGGGGACAGACATGGATACATAGATTCTAGAGACATCTGAGCCATCAGATGCCCAAAAGAAGAGAACATGGGAGCAAGAAAGTGGCTCCTGGAAGAAGGTGAAGGCCCATACAACACCACCTAATATGTCACTGACATCATATGATGTCAAACTAGTAGCCAAAACAATTGAAGATCGACTATCATAGGTTTGGTAGAATGCCGAGAAGCATAGGGCATCAAGTTTTAAGCAGGTGCATGAGGTAAAAACTGTGCTGGAAAAATTAAATATTAGGGAAGAGTAGCAATAGAAAGACACACCAACAAAGAATATGGAAGGAGTGCCAACAGGGGAGATAGTCCAGATCACGGTGCAGGGGAGCAAGAAATTCATTATAACACCTAATATATTGTATATTGATGAGGAGGCAACACAGAAGCCCCTAAAGGAGATAGAGACATTCAACTTGGAGTTTCTCAAGATACCGACAAAGACACTATACAAATTACATATTAGTGTCGCGCAAGAAAATTCAGTCCAGGGTAAGGTCGGATGTGACAAATATACAGAGAGCCTAGGATGACAACATCTCATTGAAGGAAGTAGTTAGCCAAGAAGGTCAAGAGAAGAAAACAACGCAACACAAATTGGAAGAGATGGAGAAGTACATTGGCGTAGTATTCCAAACCATCCTGGAAAGTGCAAAGTCAGCGAAAGTATCATCTGAGGAGAATATGAGGACAATAGCGCAAGCCTTGGAGTAGTATAAGGACCAAATAAAGGAGTTGGAGGAGAACACAGTACCCACTACACCTCCAAAAGTAAGAGCACAACGAGAGAAATATGCAACAAAATCTATGGAGAATATAGTGCAGACTATACATAAGATGATAGACCTGTTGGAAAAAAGTGGCCAACTATGGACACAGTTACAAGAAGATGGAAGCTTGTAGGAGCTGCAAGGAAAGGAGGATAGGGTCCATGCATCAATGGAAGAATTGAAATAGAGACAAAATTTAATGTCACTACCAAAAAAATTAACACAGATGTAGAAATGAAGAGTCTGCAGTCAGAAGAAAAGGAAGTGCTAGTAGAGAAGATATCAAGGCAATCCTAGTTGGATCCTCTATAGGAAAAGGTTGAACAACTAGTCATGGAGATCGATGCAACAAAATCAAGGGTGGAACAGATAGGCTTGGAGGAAGGATAAATATTGAAACCTCTAGTCACCGTGCATATGGAAGACTCCATGGCGGAGAAGAGAAACTAGGATCAGGAGAAATGCCAACAAATAACATAGATGTATGAAGCACTGGCACAATTAGTGAAATATGCAGGAGTCAGTGACTGACTCGTGACGAGTCATGATGTCAGTGTTGGGGGCCTATTGGCGCAGGCCAATTTTGGGAAAGAATCAAGGCAACATAGGAAAATGGGGAGCGCACCGGAAATAGAGGAAAAGCAGCGTTAGAAACAGAGGAAAACCTACAGCAAGGAAAAACAGTTACAAAGTGGACAAATTGTTGCGGAGAAAGTGGAAAGTGGAAAATAGCCGACTTGGAGAACGGTTGGATCGAGGACCAACCTATATTGAGCAGTTGGAAATTCAACAAACCTAATCCACTTAGGGTCGGGGTTTTTGTAATGGATTTGTCCCATTCTGTTGTATAACTAGAATGTATTAGGACTATGAAAGGGGTTGGTTAGTTAGACATTTTAGACAATCAGATGGTAGATTGGATAGAATTTTTCATTTTTGTGAGGACTATTGCTATCTGTGGAGATCATTTGTAATGGAGGAATAAATGTACAGTGCACGACACTAGATTTTGCATGAATAATAATAAAGAGCTGAAGTGACTCATCTTTGTGGACATAGCCCCAGGAGGGGGTGAACCATGGTATATCTAGGTTATGTGTGTATGTGTGAAGTCTTTTTTATTATATTTGATTTAATGAGTTTATGTTGAACAAGTTTAACGATAAAAGAATGGATATTTCACACTAATGATAAACTAATGAACTATGTAGAACAACACTAATGGATGAATGTCATAGTTAATATGTAGATCTAAATATTATGTTACAATAAAATAATAGATGTCATTTAGTATATGTTGTTACAATGGTTCATGAAGTTTGTTGGAATAGTTGAATCACTGGTCTGAGCTAAGGTCCTTCTAGGGATAGCTTAGTAAATGAGGGTTCAATAGCTAGTTGTTGAGTAGATATAATGTCCCTAAGAGTGAAGCACATCCCATCCCATGGTTGCAGACACCTAAGTCCTGCGTCCACCCATTGAATCCATCTCGAGTGAGACCGTGCAATGCACTTTGTGCGATGTGTTTTCTTATGGTATCCAAAAGGGTCGATGGTCGAAGGGTTGTTGGTAATCCTATAGTTAGAACCTGGGTCAATCCATAATAGCCAACACACTTCTACAAGAAAACTTGTTGAAAATTAGAGTTCACTAATGGTATGAATTATAGTTAAAAATTGGTATGCACAAATATCTAATATTCTAAGAAATATCAAGAAATTAAAGAACAACATTCTAACGTGAAGAATAAAAAAATAATACAACAACAGGGTCCTTGAGACCTCAAGTGGGCCCTACCGAAGTAGCACAAGGAACCTATAAAAACTCTAATAAGACGGAAACGAAATCTTATTTATTAAACAATGTTAGTTGTTACATTAGGGAGAAGAGCTCCATGTTTCAAAAATATTCTTCAACAAAAGCTAGAATGCAATATTTAGATATCTAAGTTTTCATCCCCTTTCTCTCTACATTAGAGGCTTATTTATATGATTTATAACTCGAGTTATGTCCTTGGATCAAGGATGAAATAGGGGGTATCACATCCTTCTTCAATATCTTCATATTTTTTAGCTTCATTCTACAAGGAGTGGTCATAAATATACTAGCAGTGCATCTGGAGGTAGGTGGGGGACAAGGTCCTTGATTATTGGGACCTTTCTCTTATCACATGGAGTTCAACCTACTTAGTTGGTTCTACATACACACACACTTAATAATGGGCATTAGTCCAAAAAGGTACCATTACTTATTAAATTCCATATTCAAAACTATTCATTTAGACAACATAAAAAAATACCCATAATTACTATTAAACATGGTTAATTAAAGTAAATTATTGGGTGTATCATGGTCAAAATGTGTCTATGATGGCCCTTCTATATAGGCAATGTTGAGTCCCATAAATAGTCTCTTAGTGTTATCCCTTTCACCATTTATAAAGAAAAAATAAATCATTGGTAGTTGCAGGGACTATTTTCATGCACCATTATCTCTACAATAAATCCATTTGAAGATTCATAAGAAAAATAAAATTCTAGGGTGACAGACTAGGACATATAACATTGGGATAAGGAAGGGTACCCTCACTCTATATCTAGTACTAGCTCAAATTCCTAGAGTAGTGCAGGATGGCTCTCTTGCACATTGTGCCCCAACATTGAGGCACTAAGTGAGATATAGGGAAACAACCTAGGGGACAATACATAGATTTTCCCATATTTTATATTAACCTTTTTATTTACTCGACAAGTTGGTTAGATGAAGTTATAACGCATTACCTCCTTGGAATTTTATTTCTTTTACATGTCCCCTATTTTCAGGCTGAGAAAAAGCCATGAATCTAATGCTTCATAAGTATTCTGGTAATTTGCAAAGCTCCCCTTTTGTTTTGTTTCTCAAGCCACCCATCGACACTTTTTAGGGTTTTCATTTTTTATCGGTTCACTTTGATTATGTTTTAATTTTTTCCCTTTAACAATTTCCCATATGTGTCTCTCTTTCTGATATTGAGTGTTCAAAAGGGAGGAATATTACCTATTGCCTTTAAATTGTCATTGTGATCGCAATTACCAAGTTGATAATGATGTTTCTTATCCCATTCTTGTCTCAACCTTAGAAAGTAGGGAAACTTGGGGACTAGAGGAAACCCTTTTTGGGTACTTGGATAGTAGATGTGTATTTTTAGTACAGTTGTTTATTCTCCTTTCATTCCAAATCTTGATTTTTATCTCATTGCATCCATCACGTTTTAGTAGCATTTCTCGTAATGTAATGTTGTTTACATTAATTTCTTGCCTCATTCCTTGGTGTTTCCCCTTTGGGAAACATCTTCTTACAAGTTGTCTTTGATTTTTTCCTAAAGGTATAGTCTATTGTGCATACTCCCTAGTCATACAGACTAATGGGGGAAGTAAAGGTAAGCCCAGAACATTAGAGACAACATGGACAATGAAAAACCACTCTAGCATTCATGTTGCATGCATCAACATTTTTATACAATGTGGGATCGACAATACCACTCAATATTTTCATGTGATGAGAACTGTAAATGATTCTCTAGACCTAGATGTTTCCCATTTCACTCTCTTATTAAGTTCCCTATTACTTTTTCAAAATGTAACATCCCCATTTTTAATCCACGTGAATTATAATGTAATTGTGTAACTAGCATTTAGGTTGGTGAAACAATGTTTCGGGGGCGAAGATCCCATGTTGATTTAATGGGGCCAGGGACCGAATTGTATATTATGTACATTGAAATAATTAATAAAAGTAGTAATCACTAGTTATGATATGAGAAGGATGAAAATGATGGGGGCTATGATTCCACAAGAGAGAGGGGTCCAAGGGGGATTTATTCACGGGTATTAATCCAACCCACATTCCTAAAATTATTATCGTTGTGTATAAGCTTCTATTTGTGGTTGAGTGTTCCCAAATACAATCATTTAACTCATGTAAGAGGGTGGGTGTGAGAAGTCATATCCCATAGTTATTGGATATAATGAGTTTAAGTAAAATCATCCTTGGGAGGAGTGTAAGTCAAGAAAGAAAGGGAGAAGAGAGGACTTCGTATGGGGGAAGGAAATAATTTTGACATGCATATTTTGGGAAGTAAGAGAGGATATGAGTGTTGGGAATATAACTAACCATGTTGTGATTGAAGGAAGCCATCGTTTGGTTATGTTTTGTGCTAAGAAAGAGGTTTTTGTGCCTGTAAAACAAGATGTAATCTTGTAGTGCATTTTTTTGTTGAGGAAATGGCTCAACAACCTTGCAAAGGTTGTTGTGAGAATCCTAGAGTACCTGGGTTGTTCCTTGTCAACGATTGGCACATGAAATTTTGGGGAAAAGTGAAACAATGATTGAAGATAGTTAGGAAATGGAGCAGAAAAAGAGCTCGCGCCGAAAAACAGGGAAAAGCAGCGTCGAGAAAGAAGGAAAGTCAAAGGACAGAAGAAGGACACAGATCAATGAAGAAAATGGTTGGATTTTGGACCAACCGTGCTCAGGAAGTTAGAAAGTGGACAAACCTAATCCACCTAGGGTTAATGGGTTAAGGTTTTGGTCATTGTTGTAACATGTATTTTACCTTTTTTTTGTAATATAAATATGTATTGTGAGATATAAGGAGAGAAATGTAGTTATCGAGCTATTGTGAGTTGTTAGTTTTGGTTAAGAGATGTGGAGATAATATTGAGATGATCTTAGAGTCTGTTTTTGAGACATAGATATTCATTGTAATAGAGGGTAAGGTCACAAGTTGTGGAGCTTAGTGAAATCTTGTCAGCCTCATTTGTACTCTATTGTAATGTGTGTAGTGCTATAAACTTTGATGGAGAATAATAAAAGAGAATCGAAAGCCATATTTGTGTGGACATAGCCTCGGGGGGGTGAACCATGGTAAATTTATGTTTTTGTGTGTAATGGTTGTATTATTTCTTTCAATTATTCAGTTATGATGAATGAATGAATGAATCTGGTAATAGTAAAATGAAGTGCACAGTAGAATAGTCAAGATAGTTACTACATAATGAAGGTTAAATGAATGCAGCTGATTATAGAATGGTAGTTATGGATAAAATGATGTGCTAGAATAATATATCTAATGTGTTTGAGGTAGAAAGTATGTCTAAAAATCCCACAATAACCTCCCTTCCAAGGATAAATACATCTAGGTCTTGCATTCACCCATAACCCATATCAGGTGAGACTTCATTGTGCACTCTATGCACAATGTTTCCTTCTATTCTCTAGAAGGGCCGATGGTTTGCAGGGTTTTGTTGGAAACCTACACTAGAACCCAGGTCATCACAAGAAACATCCAAAAAATGGTTTTGTTATCGGCTAGAACTCAGAATAACATATTGGAAGTGACTTGTTGAGAAGAGAAGTGAAGAGAATGAAGCATTAGAAGGGGATGTTCAAACCATGGAATCCCATTAAATAGGATATTGAACGATGGTTGTCAACAAAATAGCTCGATTTTATGTAGAACAACAATAGAAACCCTAAGTGTACACCGTGTCAATATTTGGAGAGGTACACATTTATTGATCTTCATGAGGCATCTTCTATGAATTTCCACATTTGTTGCATGAGTGGATACTAATATTGAAGGACACACATCCAAATAATCATATAAGATGAGTAGAATGAAATACTAAGAATATTGCGTGGATACAAAAAGTATATTAGATCACTTTACACGTTGATTAAGATTTTAATGCATGATAAAGGCATGATGACAATGGATTATGCCAGCTAAATAACTTTGTGTGCATGAGTAAACTAGGGCAAACACTAAGGAATATCTAATATATCGAGAAGGACCTAGATAGAGGTCAAGAGAAGGAAGCAATGACCCTATTATGATGGATGAAGAATAGATCAAGGAAATAATGGATAGAGAGAGAAAGATGCACAGCGAAAGACTCTACCAATGTAAGATCAATAGGAAAAAGAGAGCAGTAGCCGAGTGGGAAGGCTTAGAAAGTGTTGAAGAAGAGGTAGAGGATCTTCATTCTACTAAGCATATTGAGGAAGTCTTATGCACCGCATATGACAGAAAAACCAGAGGTCAGGGGTCTAGCACTGAAGAAGGCTCTCCATTCCAAATATGAATTAATGTGGAACCCATGACCCCATGTGAGACTAAGACATCATAAAGGAAATAATATTTTATACAACCAACAATTATTGGAAGAAGTATTCCAATAGGTCAAGGGACCAGTGGAAATTCAAGTAGAAGTACAAGTTCAGGTAGCAGTAGTTAGTTATCTACACCATGCAGAGGTGGTAATACATATTTTACAATGGTCGGAGAAGATCTAACCATTCGGTTGCCATAATTTCATGGAGAACGGTCAGAGGATACAAAGAAACATTTATTCATTTGTGAAAATATTTGGGAATCTAAACATGTCATAAATCAAGACACAAAAGTGGATCAACTTGCAATTACATTCAAAAACCATGCACTGGACTGGTTTATGATTCTAGCAGTAAACAGTCCACAGGGAACACTGAAAACCATTGCAGACATGAAGAAGGCACTAATAAATGAGTTCCGGTGACCAAGTTCAGAAGATCAATTTATGAATGAGATGATAGAAATCAAATAGAAGCCAGGGGATTCATCTTGGGAAGTCGATCAGAAGTTCAAGAGATTGAAAGGTAAGTTGAAATTTCTTATAACAGACACGCAACATAGACATCTATTTATACATTCATTATTACCATATTTTAAATATCCATTGAGACAACAAAAGTTCTAGACTCAGGTTGAGGCTCTGCAAACAACCTTATAATTGGAAGAGAATTAGTATAAACATATAGGTCTAGTTGTAGAAGAGCTGAGAGATGATATTGATAATATGAAATTTCAATTGAATAAAAAAAAAGTAAAGGAAAAGAGGGGAGTTGTCTGGTGCACCTTATGCAGAACAAAAGGACACCATAAAAATGAGTGCCCAACATTTGCTTAGTGTTTGGGAGCAGGACTGTTGAATCCTTTACCTACAGGAGGAGTATGGTGTGAAATCGGTAAAACACCTAGACATGATCCCTATCATTTTCCACTGATGCAAAAATACCAAACATTTCCTAAGAGTACATTATGTAATTTTTGCAAGTCTCTAGGAAATGAGGATAAGGATTGTAGAACCATGGAACTTCTGAAGGAAAGGACTTCATATTATTATAGGATGCAGGTTGAAATAGTGATAGGTCCACCTGTGCAACAGTATAATAATGCACAATATTTTGCATCTCCACCTCAATATAGTCAAGTACCACATACACAGTACATAGATAATCAAGCAAAATCGGAGGATTCAGAAGAGGAGGACGTGGAAGAGGAGGATTTGGAAGAGGCAGAGGCCCAGTCACCTGCCATAATTTTCAACAACCTAGACATTATGCAAGGGATTGACCACTTCCACCTACAACATGCATGTACTGTCATGAAACAAATCATACTACTGAAGACTGTTCGACACTTCTGACAAAGATACAGGAAAAAAGGAATCATAATAACTAGAATGTTCAATGGATTGCCACAGAAACTAGAGAAGATGATGGGAAAAAGATCAATATAGTTACTCGAGATGGAACCAATACAGAAGTAGATGCAGTAAATCAGAACTAGAACCTACACCAGTGGGTCAGAAAGAATACAACACCTCAACATCATTTTGATGCGCGCAAGCAGAAAGAGACATTCATGGAGGACATATAAGAAATTTTGTAGGAGAATATTGTTTCTACTTCAAATGCACAACCAAGATATGATGTGTCAATATATGATATTCCTCATACATATGATCATACTAGTGGAGATCAGTCTTCAGAAAAGGTAAGTAACCTAAGAATTTTTTTGTTATCTTGCTTGAAGTTATTGAATGATAAAACATTTATACAAGTGTTACAAGTTTTTTTAGAAAAATGCAATTATGGAGAAGATATACAACTATAACAAAAGAAAGTAAGTCATGTCCATAGGAAGACAATAAAAAATAGAGAGTTCAGACTAAATGAAAATATTGGAGACTTTAACATGGGTGAAATCATATTAGATTTGGGATTTGAGGTAAATATTCTTCCTAAGAAAACATTGGAATGCATGGGGGAACCTACACTGGGATATTCACCTATTCGACTGAAACTAGAAAACCAACATAGGGTGATACCAATTGGTCGATTGAAAGGAATACCAATGCATTTATATGGTGTGTGCACTATGGAAGACTTTGGGGTAATTGATATAGTGGATAATACTACACCTTATCCAACATTGTTGGGATAGGATTGGGATTTTGACAATCAAGCTATCATCAACTTGAAGACCAGGTTTTGAATCGGGAGAATATAGAGTCATAGAACCATTAGATCCTTCAGAAGGTGGCATATATGTTGAACCAACGACAAACAATTTCATCATAGAAGAGATAAATCAATTTTATAGAACTATTGCGTGCGCGAAAGATTACATTAATCTAAGAACATGTGGAATGCTTAGTTGGAGAAGCATCAGTTCTTGTGCTTTAGATTCTGACATAGGAATGGAGAATTGGAAACAACACTTACATGATATATCTACTAGAAGGTGTGAAAGAATGACACACGGACTAATATTGGTTGGCACAGAGGTAAGAGAACCTCCAAGTTTGTATGGTCATAATGATTTAGAATAATTATTGACAAAATTTGAATTAGAAGTCCTGGAAAGTCAAAGGTTACCAGTTTTGGACATTACCTTGAAAGCAACACTTGCACATTGGTTGGGTACTCGTAAAGAAAATATCCAATATTGGTATCAATGCAAAATATTACTACGCATCAGATTTGGTGCAGAACGGGAGAATACATATATGCATAAATATGATGGAATAGGAAAACTCAGAGAACATATAGGTAGATGTAGAGCCCAATGGATATTGGTACCACCATAGGAATGGCCACATCACTTTATACATACATTCAAAGGCATACCAACAAATTGTTATACAAAATTGGAACTGCACAGAGGAACTGGAGCGGAGTTGCAACAAAATTTTGTAATCACGTTTTCATTTGAACTTGAGAATACAATGATGGATGCAACACCGACGTTTATAAAAGAGAATAATTTTGAAGAAAATGAAGTTGAAAATGTAACATGTTATCGGAATCAAAATAGACAAACAATTATAGAGTTGTTACACTATTACCACGTTGCATAAGATGACCCAACGGAAGAAAACTCGCGTGATATTCAGATAACAAAAGTTGAAGGGGAAAGAGAAGTAGAAGGTCCAAATTTACAGTCAAAAGCATTTGTTGCACCACTAAATATAAAGAAGCTAAATACTGAAAGAGAAGAGAATCCAAAGATTGCAAGTATTGGTGACTATTGGGATAACCAGACAGTGGAAATAATAACAAATTTATTGAACGAATATAGTGATCTATTTCCAATGAAATTTTCATAAATGAAAAGGGTAGTAGGAGAACTTGGAGACATGAAGATTCCTTTACGACCACATGCCAAACCAATAAGACAAAGACCATATAGGTTGAATCTAGTATATAAATAGAAAGTTAGGAAGATATTGATAAAATGTTAGAATCTTGGCATGATAGACACATTAAGAAGAAAAATTTTAAGGAAGGAGATATGGTTCTCCTCTATGAAAACAATTACTTACAACACCCAAGAAAATTAAGGATGCATTCGCTAGGGACGTATGAGATAAAATCTATCACAGATGGATATGTTGTTTAATTGAAAGATATAGCAGGAAAAGAGATGCAAGGATTGGTTAAAGGAAGATGACTGAAACTATATAGGGATAGTCGACCCAGTAACCCTTAGTAGTTGCAGCACAAGAAAATACAATTGTACATAGTGTATATAGCAGAAGTTGGAAGAGAAAGAAAAAAAAATTGGAAAAAGAAGAAAAATACAAAAAGATGCATTAGATGGATAAGTGTTAAACATGAAGTTAGATGATACAGTGTGCAAAAGATATAAATTGGTATGAAAGTACAGGTATACACTATGCACCAGAGAAAGGTAACTAGACAGAAAAATTAGTGCACTGGTATAGAAAGCAACCGGAAAAAGGAAAAGACAGTGATCCGAAAACTACGACGCGACAGAGAATTTATGCATGACCTATAAAAGAAAAAAAGGGTGAAAGGTAAAGCTTCATTGTTAATTTGTGAAAATGAGAGCTAAAGAATAAAAGTTAGTGCAAATAGGTGATTCTGGGGTATCCAGTTATGATTCAGAGAAACTCATCCATATTTAGTAGAATGGTGCCACCAAAGTTTGTATCTCCTAATCAGATTGCAAGGAAAACACACAGTGTCGCGAGGTCACCACAAGATACAACAGACAATGGGGAAAAAAATCAACAGGAAAGAGTAGTGGACATGGACACAATTCCATCACCAGTCATCGAGCCACGTAGTCCCATGATTATATAAGAACAACAAATTTCGGCAACAGAGGAAATGGATATCGACATGTGGGGAGAAACACAAAACCCTAGCACAGAGAAGAAACCTATGCAACAAGTTGGATTAGACATAGAAGAACCTCATGTAGAGTTGAATGAAGAAAATGATGAAATAACAGAGTCTAATGAATTACAACACAGGGTAGCATAGTGACGCAAACCCCCGACCCTCAGGCCGAGATCCGCACAGGATCGATATCCACAACTGTGCTAAGCTGGAACAACTTAGTCGGTTCTCGCTACAACCCAAATGATCCATAGGTCCTTCAGAAACCCCACCTGTGAGAACAAGCGCAAGGTGCGAGCTTCACCTCCTCCAGCAACCACGTCGCTATGACCTCGAGCCAAGCCAAATAGGCACCTTTTGCATTTCACGACTTCGGGGTTTTCAACGCAAAGTGCTCGGCTCCTTGTCCTCAAAATTTCTGAAATGCCGAACCCTGAAAGGGTCTAACAGATCCTTGGCTCCTCCCTTAAACCTTCTCCATGTGATCCAGTCCTATGATCTGGTGCTATTCCTCTGAATTCTTTCGAGGTTTCACGATATCGCGAGTCAGGACTCCCTGTCTCATGACTCCTTCACTCTTGAACTCCTAGTTTCTGAAATGCTGAAAAGGGATTAACGGCTTTGGCTCCTCCCTTAGCGTCCGTCCATGTGACCACCACTCTGTGACCACGCTCTTAACATCAAAGCGTTACCGGCTTTCGTGATTCGGGGAATTGTGATGCAAGAATTCCTCCTTTCCCGTTCGAATCACCGATCCACGAAATGATGAAATCTCTCTGCTGAGAGATCAACGGCCCAAGTCCTTCTGGAACCGATGACCACGATATAACTATATTGATGGCTCAAAATATTTCGGGCCTTTTCTCAAATCCTTGATCGCTTGCCATGTGTCCTCCTGTGGACAGTCATGATGCTTTCAGGATTTTGTCAAGTCCTCTACTTTTCTTCTACAAGGGTTAAAACTTGTTCTCCTCTTTCCATATTTGATGGCTTTCGATCCTTTACACGAGATCTGACGGCCACGATATGATCTTATGTGCACCTACTAGGGAATAAATCTCATGCATGTATCCTTGATCCAATGGATCTCAGTCCACTGCGCTCCAGATCCAATGACTAGTGTGATTTAGCTATTTTGGCGATTGCAAGTATGGGGTGCAACCTCCTTTGCTCCTCCAAACCCCCGATTCCCAAATGTGTGGATATCCAAGGGTTTAAACCCCCTGCGCCTTCGCCTGATCCAACGGTTGTCAGGTATTGGTGTTAGATCTAATGGTTCAAATCTATCCTACTTGTGCTCTCTCCTCCTGTGTTCCTGGACATAGATTCAATGGTCCAGATCTTTCCTCCCAGTGCTGATCCAATGAAAGTAATGCTCCTCCTCCTAATATTGCGCCTCTTCCCTTCCCTTGGAAGAAATTCGACGCTCGAAGGTCTCGGCCTTTGATGCTTCCCTTGCGAGCCCGGTTCCTTTGGGTCTCGTCTGCGTTATAGAAATGCTTCCCCTCCTAAGCTTAGTCAACTCAGAAACCTCGAAAGGTTTCTTGACCTTATGCTCCTTTATTCTGTTTCTCTGTGCGCAAAGGCAATGTTTCTCCTGAGCTTCGGGACTTAGAATAAGTCCAACCTCGCACACTCCTTGTGCTGCTGAGATTTCCTCAATCTCAGATCCAAAGTATTTCTTGAAAATAAATGCTTCACACCCTCTTGGCATTCCTTTGCTCATTGCACACCTTGCAGAGCCCACAAAGTGTTCAGTAACTCTGATTGTCTTCAAACTCAACACTTCCCTTTCCTCAGAACTCAAAATAGAGTTCCCTAGTGCACTCTATGCACTCGCTCGATGACCTCCTGGAAGAGCTCTACAAAACCTTAGATGTTTTATATTCCCTCTCTATGCTCTCCTCTACAAAATCTCTCCTTTAGGATGTTCAATGATCTTGGGGGTTTTCCTTTGAGTCCAAGATTTCCTCTTCTGCACCCTCCTGACACGTCTTTGCCTAAATTCCGTAGAATTCAGAAGTGCACTCTATGCACTGGTTTACAAAACCCACAGTGTTCTGTCATGAAACCTCTTGCATGAAGCCACAAAGAACCAAACACGAAATCAAAGAACTCAGAGACATAAAATTTTGTCTATCCATGCAAATGCAAATCTACTCTTACATCTACAGCATATCATAACACACACAGATGACATTCATGAAAGACACATAAACACATAGAAATAGATATATGCAAGAAAAACTTCTTTGTATTAACATCAAAGTTTGATTACAATGTGTTCGAGCTCAGACTGTAACATAGTCTCGACTCTCTCTCTCTCTCTATGCATTCTCTACTTCTATGCCTTCTCTACCAACTAATGCCTACAGATACAAAGGATATTTTTACAAAAGGGGGCTCCTCAAGTGCTTCCCTCCATCCTCACCAACTCTCATTAATTACAATGAATGACATTGAATGGGCCATCTAATCCGAATTGGATCTAGATGCCCATAAACCTATCAACCATTAAGGCGACACCAACTACAGCATGCTCAAAGGCATGGCTTCAGATCTACCGGCCTTACAAACATTTAATACATTAAATTCAAATTTGAAATTTGAAAGTGAGAGGGCTACGCCTCTCTTCTCCATTGAACACGTGCTGGGTGTGCTGGTTGGCTGGCACTTGATGACGTTGGAGAAATTCTCCTGCATCATACTCCTCAGCTGCAAAAAAAATCATGAGCTCCTTCTCATGAGCTTCCCTACACCACTGTTGAAATCCACCTGGATCCCAAACAGTTCTCTGGAGCTGTCCATCTGCTCCACTGCTTCGCTGTTAGTGATGCATCTGTTTCCTTGCTGCTATGGCAAGTTCTCCTCTGCTCAGCTCCTCCTCACTGGTAGTTTCCATTGCTGACCTCAAAATTAACCTTCTAATATTCTCAATCTCCTCATCCAAATTCTCCCATGGATGCCTTTCCTTTTGCATCATTATCTGTTTCACTCCTTCCCTGCAAATGGGTAGATCATCCCGATCCCCTAGACTATCTTCTTCCTCTGTGGCCTCAACTTGCCACCGTGCTACAAAATTCAGCTCTGTAGTCTTATCTTCTTGACTGATCTGTTGCTCAGTCATCTACTCTAACAGACTTGGTTCTGCCATTTCTCCTTGTGCTGGTTGAATTCCATCTTCCTCCAGCTGCTCCTCAGACTAGAATTCTCCTTCATCTTCTGTTGCATGCCTCAACATTGCAGTTATAATCTGTTCAGCTCCTTGGCTGAAATTTTCGAGCAATTTTGTCTTAATGCTTTCTCTCGAAATCTCCATTACTGTCTGCTCATGGAATTCATCGAATTTCTCTGGATGGTTTAACCAATCCTCCAACATTTCTAACTCCTTCTCCCATGGAGTGAGCATCTTAACTATGTGCTCCTCTTCTTTTCCTTGGGCAGCTTCTAATATCTGCTCCTTCATCATGACAATCTTTGTTGGTTGTCGTTCCTTTTTCATCCCTACATCACAGACACACTTAACCTTAAAATCATTTGGCCCCATGGCCTCCTCCTCAGATTATTTTTGCACTATACCCTCATGTGCAACACTTGTATTAGCCTCTACTGGACTATTTGGCAGGAATACTCGAATTCCCCTAATCATCAGAATACTTTTCTGACCTTCCTTCTCTGTCAACGCCTCTTGTTGATATGAACTCACCTCTGAGTTCATCTGCTCTCCCTTGCCCACCTGGCAGTATGGGATTTTTCTGCTACCCACCTGGCAATCTATGAGATCAATTGATCCCATCCCCATCAACACTCCTTGCTGACATGAACTCATTTCTGAGCTCCCAATACTTTCAAATAGTCTCATCTCCTTCTCCCTTCCCACTTGGCAGATTGGGAATTTTCTGTTTCCCACTTGGCAATCTATGAGATCCTCCAACGATCTCATCTCATTCTCATCATCACTGAGATTTCTCCCAATCTCTAGTTCACAAGTGTGAACCACTCCTTCTCTATCAACGAGGCTTCTAACATGCCTCAACCATTCCTTCAGCAGTCTCCACTGCCTTCGGGCCAATAAATACTGAATTGGCCACTTTACCCTTCTCTTTATGAGCCATTCATATACCCAATGCAACTTTGCATCCTCTTGCATCCATAGTGAAATCTCTTCCATTCTCACCCTTATCTCAGCGATCTCTTTGTCCATCTCATCATTTCTCTGCTACTGGTGGTTCTTCTTTCCACCACGTCCATGGCCTTCAATATCCATCTTCTTGTTCCTGTCTTCCCTCCTTGCAAACTTGTTGTTGTCACTCTGCAACCGTGAGTGCTTCCATCCTTTCCTACAGTCCTTCTGACTATATATTGATTGTTGCACACCTCACAACAATCATCTTAGAGCTTCAACACTCTGTCTTCCTTTTCCTCTGGCTCCCTCTACCTGCAATATACAGACAAAAAGTGGCTCTGATACCACACTGACGCAAACCCCTGACCCTCAGACCGAGATCCGCGCAGGATCGATCTCCACAACTGTGCTAAGCTGGAACAACTTAGTGGGTTCTCGCTGTAACCCAAACGATCCATAGGTCCTTCAGCAACCCCACTTGTGAGAACAAGCATAAGGTGGTAGCTTCACCTCCTCTAGCGACCACGTCGCTATGACCTCGAGTGAAGCCAAATAGGCACCTTTCACATTTCGCAACTTTGGGGTTTTCAACGCAAAGTGCCCGGCTCCTCATCCTAAGAATTTCTGAAATGCCGAACCCCGAAAGGTTCTAATGGCTCCTTGGCTCCTCCCTTAAACCTTCTCCATGTGACCCAGTCCTATGACCTGGTGCTATTCCTCCGAATGCTTTCAGGGTTTCGCAATATTGTGAGTCGGGACTCCCTGTCTCACGACTCCTTCACTCTTGAAATCTCAGTTTTTGAAATGTCGAAAAGGGATTAACGACTCTGGCTCCTCCCCTAGACTTCGTCCACGTGATCAACACTCTGTGACCACGCTCTTAATGTCAAAGCACTATTGGCTTTCGCAATTCCATGAATCGCGATGCAAGCATTCCTCCTTTCCCGTTTGAATACTTGGTCCACAAAATGAAAAATCTCTCTACTGAGAGATCAACAGCCTAGGTCCTTCTGGAACCGATGACTACAATCTAACTGGATCGACGACTCGAAATATTCGGGCATTTTCCCAAAAACTTGACCACTTTCCACGTGTCCTTCTATGGACAGTCATGATGCTTTTAGGATTTTGTCAAGTCCTCTCCTTTGCTTCTACGAGGATTAAACCTCATTCTCCTCTTTACGGATCCAATGGCTATCGGTCCTTTATGCAAGATCTAATGGCCACGATCTGATCTTATGTGCACCTCCTAGGGACTAAATCCCATGCATGTATCCTTGATCTAGCGGCTCTCGAGCAACTACGCTCCAGATCCGATGGCTGACGTGATTTTTCTATTTCGGTGATTGCAAGTATGGGGTGCAGCCTCCTTTGCTCCTCCAAACCCATGATTCCCGAATGTGTGGATATCCAAGGGTTTAAACCCCCTGCGCCTTTGCTTGATCCAACGGTTGTTGGGTATTGGTGTTAGATCTAACGATTCAGATCTATCCTCCTTGCGCTCTCTCCTCCTATGTGCCTGGACGTAGATTCAACGGTCTAGATATCTCCTCCCAGTGATGATCCAACGACATCTATGCTCCTCCTCCTGAGCTTGTGCCTCTTCCCTCCCCTTGGAAGAAATTCGACGGTCGAAGTTCTCGGCCTTCAATGCTTCCCTTGCGAGCACGGTTCCTTTGGGTCTCGTCTGCATTATAGAAATTCTTCCCCTCCTAATCTTAGTCAACTCAGAAACCTCGAAAGGTTTCTCTACCTTTTGTTCCTTTCTTTTGTTGCTCTGTGCGCAAAGGCGTTGTTCCTCCTGAGCTTCAGGATTTAGAATAAGTCCACCCTCGCACACTCCTTGTGCTGTTGAGATTTCCTCAATCTCAAATCCAAAGTATTTCTTGAAAAGAAATGCTTCAAGCCATCTTGGCATTCCTTTGCTCAATGCACACCTTGCACAGCCCACAGAGTGTTCAGTAACTCTAGTTGTCTTCAAACTCAACACTTCCCTTTCCTCATAACTCGAAATAGAGTTCCCTAGTGCACTCTATGCACTCGCTTGATGCCCTCCTCCCAGAGCTCTATAGAACCTTAGACGTTCTGTCTTCCCTCTCTATGCTCTCCTTTTTAGAGTCTCTCCTTTAGGATGTTCAACGATCCTAGGGGTTTTCCTTTGAGTCCAATATTTCCTCTGGTGCGCCCTCCTGGCATGTCTCTACCTAAATTTTGCAGAATTCAGAAGTGCACTCTATGCACTGGCCTACAAAACCCACAGTGTTCTGTCATGCAACCTCTTGCATGAAGCCACAAAGAACTAGACGCGAAATCAAAGAACTCAGAGACAGTAAATTCTATCTATCCATACAAATGCAAATCTACTCATAAATATACAACATATCATAACACACATAGATGACATTCATGAAAGACACATAAACACATAGAAACACATATATGCAGGAAACACTGCTTTGTATTTACATCAAAGTTTGATTACAATGTGTTTGAGCTCGAACTGTAACATAGTCTTGGTTGTCTCTCTCTCTCTATGCACTCTCTACTTCTATGCCTTCTCTACCGACTAATGCCTACATATACAAAGGATATTTTTACAAAAGGGGGCTCCTCGAGCGCTTCCCTCCATCCTCACCAAATCTCATTAATTACAATGAATTACATTGAATGGGCCATCTAATCTGAATTGGATCTAGATCCCCATAAACCTGTCAACCATTAAGGTGACACCAACTACAACATGCTCGAAGGCATGGCTTCAGCTCTACTGGCCTTACAAACATTTAATACATTAAATTCAAATTTGAAATTTGAAAGTGAGAGGGTTGTGCCTCTCCTCTCCATTGAATGTGTGTTGGGTGTGTTGGTTGGCAGGTGCTTGATGACGTTGGAGCGATGCTCCTGCATCACATAGCTAGCACAACAATCAGAGGAACAAGTACAGGTTGAGGATGTGGTGAACCAGCAAGACTCAGACACAGAAGAAGATGAGGAAGAGAACCAGGTAGAAATGGTAGGGCCATTAGAAGGACAAAAGAAGACTAGGGAAAAACCTGTTGTGCCAAGAACACCAAGAAAATAGGAGTTAACACTATCATTTCCACAAATACCTGATGGAGTCAAAGTAGTTGGTGATCATGTTAGGGTCTGTTAAACTAAATTAGGGAAGACACAGGGAAGTTCCCCGACTTTGCGCAAAAAGTGTACATGGAGATTAGATGAGAGGTTCCATTTGGGGATTCCATTTTGGAGCCGAAGTAGTGGATTGTATAACTTTATAACACATGGATCATGAACCTGCTAGAGATTCCTCACTTTCAGAGAGGAAAAGATGTAAATGACTACATCAAAAAACTATTGGCACTAGTACATGGAGGCATCTTATGGATGGAGAGGCATGTATCCATAGATGTAGATTTAATCGCATAAATAATAGGTTTACCAACAGATGGCACAAAACCAGAGAAATACATGGATGATAAAACCAAAGAGAAATCTCTGGTATATGATATCAAGAACAAATATGGGACTGAAAGAGGTTCCAGGGGAATGGTCATTAGAAATATAAATGATCGAGTAATAAAGTTTGTGACAAAATTTATGATATGTAAACATTTGAGGAAATGTTGCAAGGAGGAATCCCATGCAAGAGTAATAGCAGCAGTCGCACAGTGTGCAAAGGGGAGTCTACCCAGCTGAGCTCCTTATCTATTAAATATATTCTTGGAGGATTGCAAGGATGCACACGATTTAGGTACATATTTTCACTAATCATGGTTAATTATATTGATATCCTTGGTTGGGTATGTAGAACCAAAATATAGTGGATTTTACTCGAGGCTAGGAAAGTGTCACACAACGAAATATACAACATTATGGAACACTTCAGATTCTAAGAAAATGAAGGAAAATTCTAGCATGTTCTCCAAGATGTTTGATGATATGCAGGAAAATCTAGCTAATACATGGAGAATACCACCATAAGTGGTGACAAAAAATCAAGGAATAACATATTTTAAGGCTTCTAGACATAACATGTGGATCCATGCCAAAAGGGGTCCTAAGCAGGAGTGGTTACATTTGATATACTATGTTACAGGAGAATAAGTGCAGTGGGGAATGAAGGAATTTCCTAAAGAATGGAAGGTGCCAATGATTCCAAATAAGGTATCAAAAACTAAACTGTAAGCATAGTTTGTCCCTTCAAAGTAGTCAACGAATCCAGCTGCAAATATAAGGAAATAAGCAGAGTGCGCAAAAGAAATTAGGGGTAGTATAGAAATTAGAAAACCTAGGTAGAAGACTATTATCCCCAAGGCTTTAGCTAAGGAAAAGGAGTGTGTAGTAGAACCAAATGGAAGAGTTCAACAATATACTAATACTCCTATGCCAAAGGAAACATGAGGTGGAAGTCACCCAAAGATGGATATACGAGTTACAACTGTGCAGACAAAGACTCTTCCATTGAGGAGAAAAATATTACAGGAAACATGATAGAAAAATAAAATGAAAGCGCACAAGGAGGTTCCTCAACTTACATTGACAGAAGATGATGTAGATTTAGTCATGGAGAAAGTACATGACTGCACTCTCGACAGTCGTCGAAGGATTTGTGCAAAGTTTTCCATCATCTCGTTCCTTTGTTACTCAAGGGATTCCTTGAGATTTTTTTTGAAAGTATCTCATGTCCCGTCGTCTTTATTTTATCCCACCATGGATGGTTTCTTGGGAGTGTGAGAGAAGTTTTCCTTAAGAGAAAAATATTGAGACCCAACTCTCTATACCCTGACCGCATTGGGGACATGCATTAAAAAAATGCCAAGGAGCAGACTGATCTGATACCACTGATCTGGATTTATGAGGAGAATGAAATGAAACCATAGATTTATAATATTAACAAAGAGACACAATGAACAGTAATATAGATACAATAAAACTTGACTTCTATTGAATAAGAAATATGCTAAAAAATGTAAAATGCAAACTGAAAACAAACTTGCTAGAATGGTGGTATCTTATCTCTGAGAAGAGATGTGATGGCTACGCTCATTCACAATAAGATGAGTACAATGACGATATGAAGGAATTTTTACAATAGACATGAATTTCCAAAACCCTGTCCATCCAAAAACCTAACCCTAGGAGATGAAGCGCCAAAATTCATGTGGGTCATGTTGGGGTAAGTTAGTATATCAAATTCCCGAGGTCGTAACTTTTTCATACAATATTCATTTAGGGCACAGGATATCTCGTTGGAAAGGTATCGACAATGATAACAATTTAGGGGTATCAATAAGAGACTTTGGCTATAATCGAGGTTCCTGAACATGAAAACGCGTCATTTAGGCCCTCAAAATGGCCCCGAAAGTTCAAGAACCGAAAAATTGCTAAAAATAATAAGTTTCCAAAAAAATCTTTTGAGAAAACTAGACAAAGTGGGTGGCCACCAAGATCCTCATAGATAAATACTACTTCATTAAGAAGAAATTGTCTCCATTGCATTGAGTTCCCCCATCATATGAGGAAATTTCTGCTGAATTTGGCCCCGGGTGAGCCACTTTCCTTGGTGAAGGAGCTACCCTATTTTGACAACCAGATAAAGCTAAATCCCCTGCTGGAGAGTTCCCTTGACCTATGTGTCCACAATGTGATCAATGGATTCATTTTCCATGCAGTCAAGGTTGAGCTATGTTGGTGTCAATTGTTTTCCTATCTCCGAGGTGTCCAATAATGGTGGAAAATAAAGTGGAAGGAGGTCCACATTGAATACTAGGTGCAAGCCAAGGAATGGGAGAAGGTTGAGCTCAAAATCATTATCACACATATCCTTGGTGATGGTGTAGGTTCCATAACAGAGTGGAAGAAGCTTCTGATGAGGCGTTGGAAGGCCTTCTTTCTACAAGTGCAACAAAAATTTGTCTCCCACCTAAAACTGGTGTGGCACCCAATGTTGATCATGGTGCTGCTTGTACTTGGCATTGGACTTCTATAAAATATCCTGAACATGTTGGAAGATGTGCTAGATCTGCTCAATGAACCGGGTGGATTTTTCAACTCCAATTGGAGCATGCGATGAGTCTACCTGGGTGTCCATAAGGGGTAGTGCAACATCCATGGGACCCAATGATTGAAATCCCAACCCCACCTGAAAGGGGATGTGGTCGGTTGATATATGTATGGCTCTGTTGTAGTTTTTTTGAACATAGGGAAGACTCTCATCCCAGGTGTGGGGGTGCTTGGAATTGTACATGAAAAATATGTCCATGATCATCTGGTTGATGACCTCATTTTGACCATCTGCCTGGGGGTGGAAGGAAGTGGACTTGGTGAGATTGGTGTCCAGCAGTGACCAGAGGCTCGACCAGAATGTGTTGAGGAACCGACTATTCCTATATGAGATAATGGTTTGTGGGATCCCAAAGTGTACCCACACTCATTCAAAGAATATATTGGTAGTGGATTCCCCTGTTATGCTCTTCTTATAGGCGGACATAATCACCATCTTGGAAAAACGATCAACAACCACAAAAACACAGTCATTTCCCCACTTGGTGGATGGAAGGCCTGACATGTATTCCATTTAGATGGATTCCCAGGGCCTGTCAAGAGTAGGAACAAGAGTGTACAGGTCTTGTTTCTTAATGGTTGTTTTGGAAATAGTGAAAGCAGTGCAGGACCAGATATACTTGTTGACATCTTGTCGAAGTTTTGACCAGTGAAAATGTCGCTGCAACACTGCCACTTCCATTTCCACGTCGAAGTGTCCTTCCACCCGACTGTAGTGGGATTCCTAAATAATCTTCGATCTCTCACTTGATGGAATGCATAGATGGCCCAAATGGCACAACAACCCATCTTGAAGATGGAAATTAGTGATAGTTGTGTTTGCGCCCAAAATCTAGTAGGTTTTAGTGAAGTCAGGATTTGTTTCATAGAGGTGGGGCCATCCAGATGTATCATGGCTAAAATAATCGAGCACTGTGGTGAGTGTCATGAATGAAGGTCGGCTGAGGCAATCAATGACTCGGCTGGTGCTTCCTTTTTTATCCTTGATGTTGAGGTCGAACTGCTGCAAATATGTGGACCACTTCATATGGATTTCATTCTGCAATTTTCCTTATGTCTGCATGAACTATAACAACTTATGATCAGTGTGGATGATTGTTGTTGGTTACTTGGGTTGACCCAAGTTTTGATCTCAAATAGGTTTCCAACAAAACCCTTAAAACTATCATCACTCTTGGTAAACCAAAAGGCAACGCTGTGCACAAAGTGAAAAGTGTAGTCTCACCCGAGATAGCTTTATGGGGGACTGCAATACTCAGCTGTTTGCAGTCTAGGAAGGAGTGAGGACTGTGTTTTGATTATTTTCCTTATGCAACAACGTCATTAATCATTCATCTACTTCTAGTATTCATTCATCATTAGCTTATGCATGCATGAGGTTATACTTAGATTTAACCATTCATTATTTAATTGATGATTAAAAAAGAAGTAAAAGCAATCATTCATAACCCATAGAACACAATATTTTATCATGGTTCACCCCCTCCTGGGGATATGTCCACAAATATCTGGCTCTTCTACTCTTTTATTCATTTTTCTGCAAAATCTACGCTGCACACATTACATCTTCAGGATTACAATAAAAAAGGAGGTTGAGTACCCTCTAGGAGGCTGACTAGGTCACACCAAGCTCCACAGCCTATGACCTAACCCTAAAAAACTAGCTTATTATACTCAACCACAATAACAATTGAATTCACAATAATCAACTACCCACAAACACATAATAATCAACCGAACTCGACCTATACCTCCTAGGTATTTATTTATACTACTCTATTGGTTTATAGACGTTAAAATATTCAAAAACCCTAACCCTAACATGGTTAGGCCTATTTGCATGTGTGCTAAACTGATTTTCTTCCTGCATGACTCTTTTCCTTCTTTTTCTGCATGTTGCTTTTCTTCCTCCTAAGGCGCATGCTCCAAAAATAGACCTTCTCTTCCAAAAATAGGTCTGCGTCCAAAAATAGATCTTTCTCCCAAAATATGCATCCGCCAACAACTGTCTCCTTCCCGAAAATGTAATGCCTCCACTGGAGGCAAGCTTGCACAATGGAGTACATTTCTTTGTCATAATTAGGTTACTTATAGATGACATCTAATAGTGTCTGACTATGATAGGCCACGGGGTGGCCGTGTTGAGTGATGATTGTTCCCACAACACAGTCTGAATCATTTGTCTTGATCTCAAAGGGATGTTGCAAGTCAGGTAATGAAAACACTCAGGTGGAGCACAAGTGATGCTTTATATCATCGAACACTTTATGTTGGGACAGGCCCCACACAAATTTTTCCTTATCACCACCTCTGGTTATTTGGATGAGGGCCCATGCAATATGGGAGAATCCCAACATGAATCTTCGATAGAAATTGGCAAGGCCTAAGAAGCTTTGAATCTCATTGAGCGTGGTTGGGGTTGGCCAGTCAAGGATGAACTGGATCTTGGATGGATCAACATGCACACCATGAGAATCAACAATGTAGCCTAGGTGCTAGACCATGTCCATGACAAAGGAGCATTTTTCCAAGTTGACATATAGCTTGTGTTGTCATAGAGTATGCAGAACTTGTTGAATATACTACAAGTGTTCTTCCCAATTCTTGTTGTAGACACAGATGTCATCTCCTTGAGATGATAAAGGAGATCGTTGATTTGAGGAATCAAGTATCAGCTCCTGATTATGATTTTATTTAGGGCTTGGTAATCAATGCAGAGTCACCGAGTCCCATCTTCCTTCTGCACTAGCACGATTGGGCTTCCACAAGGTGATGATATTGGTTAGATGTGCCCCTTGTGGAGTAGTTCTTGGATTTGACGCTTGATCTCCTCATTTTCTAGTAGAGAGCGATGATAGAATGGCTCATTGGGTAGCAGTGCGCCTGGGGTCAGATCGATGGGATGCTTGACCTGACAGTGTATAGGTACCCCAGTAGGTGGTGAGAATATGTCTTTGTATTTTTCCATGACCTTATCCAGTTACTTCTTCTATGTGGAGAGGTTTTCTTTGGAGGCCATGGATGTGGCTGCAACCTTTCGCTCACTCTAAGAGCGAATCATGAAGAAGACAAACTTCCCGGTCTGAGAAGTGACCTTCCTGCATTGCTTGGCAGAAATCAAGGAAATAAAACTAGGTATCCTAAAAAATTTCATGTTTAAATTAATAATAACACTGTGAGGCATAGACTCATATACATCATGATGTTTCCATAAATAAGGTTGGCCCAAAAGAACATCACAAACTTCAAGGGGAGAAACATCACACAATACCTCATCTTTGAATGTATTTATGTCATATGACAGACAACATTTTTGGATGATGCAGAGATCGCTTCCTTGACAGATCCATCTAATGGTGTAGGGATACAGGTGAAGCATTGTCAATGGTCGTCGAAGGATTAGTGCAAATTTATCCATCGTCTCGTTCCTCTATCACTCAAGTGATTCCTCGAGAAACATTTTGAAAGGATTTCTTGTACTATTATATTTACTTTCTCCTGCCATGGATGGTTTCTTGGGCATACGAGAGAATTTTTCCTCAAGAGAAACAAGCTCGATACCCAACTCTCTATACCTTGACTGCGTCGAGGACATGCATTGAAAAAAATGATAAGGAGCAGATCGCTCTGATTCCACTAATCTGGATTTATGAGAAAAATGAAATGAAACCATATATTTATAATATTAACACATATAAACAGTGAAAAATAACATACATACAATAAAACTTGACTTCTGATAAATAAGAAATATGTTGAAAACTGTAAAATGCAGACTAAAAACACACTTGCTAGAATGGTGGCAACTTATCTTTGAGAAGAGATGTGACAACTATGCTCATTCAAAAGAAGATGAGTATAATGAGGCTATGAAGGAATTTTTACAATAGACATGAATTTACAAAACCATAGACATCCAAAAACCTAACCCTAGGAGATGAAGTGATAAAAGTTACGTGGGCCCCGTTGGGGTAAGTTACTACATCAACTTCTCGAGGTCGTAACGTTTGCATACGATCTGCATTTAGGGCATACGATAGCTCGTTGGAAAGGTATTGACGAGGATATTCATTTAGGGAGATCAATTAGAGCCTTCAATTATCATTGAGGTTCCTAATTGCGAAAAAATGTCATTTAAGCCCTCAAAATGGCCCTGGAAGTTCATGAACCGAAAAGCTGCTAAAAATAGTAAGTTGCCAAAAAAATGTTTTCAGCTAGTTGGACAAGGTGGGTGGCCATCAATATCCTCTTGGATCAATAAGGTGGATTGGTGGGATGATTCCCTGGTGGGTCGGTGCCCCAATGATTCGGTGTCCCAGAGGTAAGGACATAATGCAGAGTGAGCCCAATAGCCTGGTTTCTCGGTGAGAAGTGTATACTGGATCAGAGAAAAATCTTGGAGATGAAAATTTAAAGGCTCAGGAGCCTTAGGGTCTTGGTGGTTGGGACACGTAATGTAGACAAGTATTTAGGTAGCTCGGTGCACCGATGAACTGGTAGGCCTAGTGGGTCGGTGATCCCAGTGCCCAATGGCTCGATATAACAGATCGAAGTATGAACACACTCTTGAAAATAATCGAGGGCCTAGTGGGATGGTGACCCAATGGTCCCAATATCTAGGGAACTAGATCAATCAACAGTCGAGATCTAATCGAGGAATGATCAAACAATTGTTGAGTTTCTTAATGGTCGTTGAACATATTGGCGGTCATGAACTAATTTTGGACCCATCTAATGCCTCTTAAGTATTGAGGGTCTATGTGATAGCTTGTGAATAGAACATGCGAAAACAAGAGGAGTTTTTACCGGTTTCAAAGGATGTTTGTAGCCTGATTTTAAGGAATATTTAAAGGATTTAGAGCCGACCCCATGAACATGAGTTTTTGATATGTGGACAAGGCCTTGGGAATCCAAATTACCATTGAATAATGCGGATGTGAAGGAGAGTGAGTGTGAGGGTGTGAAGTTATGAGGTTCCTAGGTGCGAGAAGATGAAAGAGAGTGAAATGTAATTGTCTAAGGGTGGCGGGGAGGTCTGAGGTCAAACAAGAAAGATTTGAAGTCTCACTGAGTGTGAACAGGTGAAGAGTGTTGAGGTAATTACAACAACCACAATGTAGTTGTTGGAGTAACGAATTTATGCAGATGGAAGCTTGAAGTGAAGTGATGTTTCTACACAGATAACAATTTAAGAGGAAATTAATCCAGATAGACAAGCTGAGGTTATTGGTGTCTCTAGTAGGTTGGTGCCTACAAATGTTGTAACTATAGGTTGGTGCCTACAGGTGTTGTTGAGTTGGTGCTCGACTGAGGAGATTGATGTCTCCAGCAAGTTGGTGCCTGTAAATATTGCAACTGTAGGTTGGTGCCTGTAAATATTGCAACTGTAGGTTGGTGCCTACACGTGTTACTGAGTTGGTGCTTAAATGAAGGTATTGGTGTCTCTTTTAGGTTTGTTCCTATAAACATTGTAATAGTTTGGTGTATGTAACATTTTGTTGTATGTTAATATACTTTAATAAAATATCTTCATGTTTTTCTCCCATTTGGATTTCCACATCAAATATTTGAGTACTGTGCATTATATGTTTGTTTATGTTTCTTATTGTTGGTAAAGTAATAAATTGATAAGTGTAATACAATAAGAAAAAGAAAAAATATTCTTAAATTGATTCACCCCCCTCCCAATATAAGTAAGTGTGCCAACAATTTTGTAATATGAAGGTCGTGATATGTTCTAGACATAGAGTGATTTGACGATTCATATTCTCCTTGATACTAACATCTACTAATCCATGGCTTAACACTCAATTAGCCTGCAATATCTATTTAAAGAGCTTGCAGGGTCATTTTATGAAGATCGATTATGAGAAACTCTTATGTACAAATTGTTTATTTTGCATGAATATATTGCTTCAAGTGAACACATTGGTTGGGGTCATGGACGGTTCCCCTCTTAGAAGGTTTTAACCATGTAAAAACATTGTTGTATTGATTTTTTATTTGGTTGTGCGAGTAGTTTCTTACTGTGTTCATCCTGTGTGGAGATACCTTGTTTTGTTGAACACAAAATACATGGATGGGGTTACATGCACAACATACTTGGTTAATATATTATTCTAATGTTCACCTATGCCCCAGATTCATCTCCCTTAATATTCTTACCCTAGTGTTCAATTAATCAAGGGTTCTTTTTTCTCACTTTGGACAACATGCCAAAACCTTGTTGGATTTGCATCAAATTTGTGATTCAATCTCACCTTGTCCTTGCATGTGCTCACCATTGAAAGTTGGTGTCTTAATCTTCCCACATTCACCCTGCAAGATGTATGCCTCGGGTATTCTCCTTTTTCTTTGAACATGAGAAACACTTGGGTTGCTCCCTAGACATGAACTTGCATGAGTTCTTATGGTGGAATGCCTTGGAGAATGATGGAATCTACTCTTGTTTCTTGACTGCCTATCATTCCCATGATCATCTCTTTTTTTATGGGATATTAATGTTGATACTTGTCTAACACTAGTTTCTTTCTTGGTGCCATAGTCCTTGTTAACTTGCTTATGTAACATATTTAGGCTTTGAAGTATCTCTTCTTGAGCCTTCATGATCCTCTCATTTTCGGCCCTATAGCTCTGCACTTCTTTTTGCAGGATTCTCATAGTTACAATCCCCTTCCTTTCTCTTCTCCCATTAGATTCAATCTTAGCATTACCCATGATGATATGAATACATCTAATTTCTTCTTCATGGTTTTAAAACCCTTGAGCATCCTCCATGTCTCTAGTTCCCATGTAGGAACTAAAGTCTATTTCTTTGTATCTCTAATTATGCAAGAATGTGCATGCAATAATTGTTGTTAGAATTAAGAATATTGTAAAATATTTATCAATTAGATTACAGGTCATTCTTAGTTTTAAGTTATGAAGAACAGTAAGGCACTACTCCCAAGTAGGATTCCTTAACTGCATTCATTTTCAAAACAACTTTCCAACAACTATCCTCATGCCTCAATTTGATTTTTGAGTGAATATTTATGGTGGAAAAACAATGAAGGAACATTCATTAGCACGTGCAACATAGTAGCGACGCTCAACAACCTTCTGATCATTTCTTGATTAGATCTTCGTCATTGATCTGTCTTAATGGAATCTCCATGGTGTGACATACCCACTACGGGAATAAAATTTTTTAAGATTTCTTTCCTTTTAAAATTCTAAGGAGCCTATCGCAGACCCTCCTTTCTCTTTTAAAGTCCATCATATGATCAGCAGCTAGGACCATAGGCCTTATCGGAGAGGTGCTCGTCGAATTTCATGATTCGGGAAATCACGATGCAGGTATTTCCTTTTTTTTCTCTTGTCTTTGGAAGGGCCAAAACCCGAAATGGATCTAACCGCTTTAACGAGATTAACAACAACTCGGATTAAAAACAATCACTCCACCTTTCGGGGTTCACTCCCTGGGTTTTCGGGACTAGCGGGTGCAAGATAACTTGCCAATAGGTATCTCAGGTACTGAAATACTGAAACACCCAATATTATCCATGCTAAGGCATTTCTCCTTTCGGGATTTCACATTATGTGAGAACAAGGGGTTGCGCTCCTAGGTTTCCCGGAAACTGAAAACTCTGAGTCATCGAAATTTTAAGCATGCTCCTCTATTTTGGGAATTTATTCATCGGGATTTCGCGAGTCGGGGGTTTCAAGAATAGCGAACACGTGGGGCCCGCACTTAGGTACCCCGGGTACAGAAATACTGAAATATGATAACTTTTCCACATTCTATCTTTCGGGATATCGCAAGTCGAGATTTTGGGACTTGCGAGTACAAGGGAATTTACCCTTAGGTGTCCCGGGTATCGAAACGCTGAAACATCGTAACTTATCCACACTAGTTCGTTTCGTGGTTTCGCTAATCGGGATTTCAGGATTGGTGAGTACAAGGGAATTTACCCTTAGGTGTCCCGGGTACCGAAACGCCGAAACATCACAACTTATCCATGCTAGTTCATTTCGGGGTTTCGCTAATCAGGATTTCAAGACTGGTGAGTACAACGGAATTTACCTCTTGGTATCCTAAGTGCCGAAATACCAAATCCTCTTAACTTGTCCATGCCCCATCATTTCGAGGTTTCGTATGTCGGGATTTCGCGAGTCGTGAGGACAAGGGTTCTTACCCTCTGGTCTCCCGAGTGTCGAAACGCTGAAATGCTTACCGGCCTCCACGTGTACTCTACAGTTGGATGGTCCATGCACTCCCATGGGTCTTGGGATTGACAGTCTCGATTTCTTCGTTTCTTGCGAAGGTAAAAAAAAAGGGGTCGAGGCATTATCGTCTGCATTCCTTCATTCAATTTTACAGTCGTAACAGACCTCAGATCCTCCGAAGGGATCTTGTTCATGAATTTAGCAAGAGGGAGGGTATCCTAGGTACCGAACCACTGAAAGGTCCTAACTCATCCACATGTTGTCCTTTCGGGACTTCACAGGTCGGGGTTTCGGGACTTGCGAGTGCAAGAGAACTCGCACCTAGATACTCTGGGTACCGAAAACTCCTAACTTACCCCCCCCCCACGCTAATATTTCAGGATTTTGCAAGTCGGGGTTTCAGTACTTGTGAGTGCAAGGGAGCTTGCCCTTGGGTATTCTGGGTACCGAAATGCTGAAATGTTGAAGTCCACAAAGACCATCCTCCCTCGTGCAAGATTATAAGAGTTAAACTATAACATCCTCCTTCGGTCCTCAAGCAATTTTCACCAGGTTTGAAGACCAGACTAGAAGGTCTTCTAGAAGGTAAGGGAGTGGTATCGAAAGGGTTCCTTTGTGGGGAAATCTATCCAAGTCATTAGGTAAGACAAATACGGAAACAAGTCTCTCGAGAACAGACTTGAAATCTGTATTAGTTCAATATATATATATATGCACATAAGCCATACGCGGTCTTTCCAATAAAAGCATGTAGCCATCATTTTTTATCCAAACACCATACAGACAGTCTTATATTGAAACCATTCATAATTGCACAGACTATAAGCATACATGTCATCATATAAATTTCAAGATACAAGATATAAAACACTTATCAGAAAAACACCATATGTGATGCAACTGCTGAGAGGGGTGCTCATTTCCACCCAACCGTAGGCTCAGCGATTCTGAAGGAATTTACCACTAGCCACCCCCGAGCTGAGACCACGATGCTTGAGACTCTCTGTCTTTGTTCTTCAGTGATCGAGAACGAAGGTTACTATCCTTCTTCTATGTTATCTCTCACTCTGTATCTTGTTCCAGAGTTCTTCCAATCTCTCCCCTTCCGATTCCCCTTGCACCCCCCCCTTTCCACACCTTTTTCCTGCCTTTTATTTTCCGGTGAGGTCGCGTGTGGCACAAATTTCCTAGCGGTGGTCAAGTCTGAGGCCTCCACGGATAAGCGGTTTACCCCCATCCCTCATTAACTCATGAGGAGCCTCTTCACCTACCATCCTGGCGAGTAATTCATTTCCCCGAGGATAGCGAGCCACTCTTGGTTCTCCGGGGCTAGTGAAGGCGAAATACGGTATTGGTTTTGCCCGGTGGAGTTAGCATGCACCATTCTAGGTGACGCCCACCACCTTTCTTGACCATCATGGTCTCTTTTTGACATCCCCGCCGATTGTCATGCAATATATATATATATATATATATATATATATATATATATATGTATAACCTATATATATATATATTCATAATATTAATTTACATTCGTTGACCTTGTATACTAAGGTCCAACATTCGTTGACCTTGTATACTAAGGTCCATTCAAAATCACACATTCACATATTTGAGTTTGCCACAGTTCTTGGCCAGCATAATTATTTTACATATAGGGGGAAACAGGGTGTTACAATTCCCTTCCCCTTAAAGGAACATCATCCTCGATGTTCTATCTATCATCATGACATGTATGTACATATGTAAACAAAATTGGATATGTCTATTTCATGGCATCCTCCATTTCCCATGTAGCCTCATCCTTGCCAAAATGTCTCCACTGTACCTTGACTTATGCAATGGTTTGGTTCTGGAGCGGGGTTTCCTTTATGTCCAGTATGTATTGAGGTTCTGGTAGGAATTATCCCTCCGGTTCCACCTGGATCACAAACCAGTCAATTATATGATTAGAATCCTGTACATATTTCTTCAATAATTAAACATGGAAAACATTATGTGCTTTTACTGTGGGAGGAAGTGCTATTCTATAGGCTACAGGTCCCACTCTATCTAGAACCTCAAAGGGTCCACAGTACTGAGGTGCCAACTTGGCACAAGCTCCCATTTTCAGAGAACTCTTCCTGGGCCTAACTCTAAGATATACATGGTCTCCCGTCTTGAACTCTCTTGGAGTTCTCTTTTGGTCGGCGTAACTTTTCTGTCGGTTATGAGCGACCTTCAGGTTTTGTTTTATTTGAGTCACTTGTTGTTCCATTTCTTTTAACATGTCGGGTCTAAAAGAAATTATGTTTACAGGATTACTCCAACTGACATGAGTGTTGCACGACCTACCATAGAGGACTTCAAACAGACTCATCCTTAAGGATTCTTGGTAGCCGTTGTTGTAAGCGAATTCCACCAGTGGCAGGTAGTCTTCCCACTTCTTGGGTTGATGAATTACATGCATTCTTAGCATGTCCTCTAGTATTTGGTTTACTCTTTCCATCTATCTATCGTTTTGAGGGTGATAGGCGGTGCTAAACAACAACTTGGTCTCTAAACCAGCCATTAGTGACTTCCAAAAGTTGGAAGTAAATTTTGTGTCTCTATCAGACATGATCTCTTTCGGCATACCATGCAGTCTGAATATCTCCTTCATGAATACGTTGGCAATGTCTATTGCCTTACAAGTTGACTTGACGGGGATAAAATGAGTAGACTTGCTCAATTTATCCACTATTACCATAATGGCGTCATTCTATTTGGTCGAGGTTGGTAACCCAGTGATGAAATCCATGGAGATGGTTTCCCATTTCCATTCTGGGATTGGTAAAGGTTTCAATAATCCTGCTGGGTGTCGGTGTTCTGCTTTAACCTATTGGCACTCTATGCATTTGGCTAAGTACTCGGCTATGTCTTTCTTCAATCCAGGCCAGTAGAATTGTTTCCTGGTGGCTGTGATCATTTTCTGATATCCTGGATGACCAGTATAGGGTCTTTTATGTAGTTCATCCATAATGAACCTCTTCAAGTCGTCACAATCTGGAATATAAAATCTTCTTCGGTAAGTGAGAAAACCTTCTTATGTCCTCTAGTAGCCTTCATACTTTATCCCTATGGGTTCCTGCTACAGGTATGAGGTCATGGTCTGGAAGAATGTGTCTGTCTCTTGTGCATTTCTGACTCTTTCCTTGACATCTGTCTCACGGGAGCTCACCGCGGCTAGGTGAATTGTTTTCATACTTCTGCTAAGGGCATCGACCACTCTATTTTCTTTTCCTTTAATGTGTTTTATTTCGAAATCAAACTCACTGAGGAGGGCCATCCACTTAGCTTGTATGGCATTGAGCTTTGGTTGGTCAAACAGATATCGCAATCCACAGTGATCTGTCAGCATTACAAACTTTCTTCCCAGGAGGTAATGCCTCCACATTTTCAAGGCATGCACTATGGCAGCCAACTCTAGATCATGGGTCACATAGTTGACTTCGTTCTCATTCAATTTTTAGGATTCATAGTAGCCCACACTTCCTCCTTGCATAAGGACTCCTTCGAGCCCTTCCTTACAGGCATCTTTTCACACTAGGAAGTCAACTTCGGGATCGACGATCTTTAACATGGGTGCATGGGTCAGTAGATGTTTCAGGGTCTAAAATATTTCTTCACATTTCTGTGTCCACATGAATTTTGTCCCCTTCTTCTGGAGGGCAGTGATTGGACAACC
>SNQJ01S0032136.1:77582-91059 GCA_010110895.2 Picea sitchensis
TAATGTTAATTTACATTCGTTGACCTTGTATACTAAGGTCCATTCAAAATCACACATTCACATCTTTGAGTTTGCCACAGTTCTTGGCCAGCATAATTATTTTACAGACTGGGGGAAACACGGTGTTACACACGGATCCATTCATAGCTCTTCTTCATCCCTTCCATGAACATGCCACCAACACTTAGCTTATTTTTCCTTCACGAACTCGCGGATGCATAATTTTCTAGCCTTCCTTTCATAAGTCCATCCGAGAAGTCTCAATACTTAACCATGTTTCCATTTACGTGAACTCCGAACTCATAATATTATATCCTTCCTTTCATAAGTTTGTCCGAGAAGTCTCAACACTTAACCATTTTTCCACTTCTACGCAGAGTCATGAACTTAACACTTAGACAAATTCTAAGATCTTACCGCGGTTTCGTGGGACTAGAAGTTGGTCGACCACATGTCTCCACATCACCCGCCAACTGTCATCCCGTCCAACATGTACCTTCCATAGTGGCAGTACATGTCTTTTTTCTACCATTTTAGCTGACACATGGCCTCCACGTCATGCCGACGTCATTGTATGGGAAAATACCCAATTTTTTTCGATTTGCTTATTTTCAAAATTTCCAAAGAGGCTCAATTATTCACATTACCGATGAAATTTATCTTAATTTTACTGTAGTAATTTAAATAAACAAGTTGAAGACATACTCCATAAATTAATTCTCTATGAGTTGTTGCTTCAACGTTCTGCTAACTTGACCCATCGAGGCTCAGTGTTGAAAATTAGGCTCCGATACCACTTTGTAACGTACCCAACACTCATGTTGGCCCACGCCACATAAAAATCTTTGTCTTACGACTATGATACCATAATGTAACGTTCCCTAGCCTGACCAAAGGACATTACGGTGCATAATACACACGAAAACAAAATTCTTCTAACTAAAGTAATTATTTTACTGTTCGTAGATTTACTATAGCTTACAGCTACAAAATTAAAATAGATTTAGCTACTATCTATATCCATAAAACAATTGCATATAAAACGTGCTAATAATCAACATGAAATGCAACTAAACCACTTATTACAATAGATGCATGCTAATAATCAACATGAAATGCAACTAAACCACTTATTACAACAACATATAAGTTATTCTCATTTACGCAAATTTCACACACAACAATAACACATGTAAATAACTCAAAAACAAGACAAAACACTTATCTTTAAACAAGAATTGTGCAACCAACTACTTGGGACGAACGTTCAACCCAAACATAGATCCATTGTTCCAAATCTCAACAGTCAGTCACCCCCAATATGAGGCTAGTAATCCATAAAAGAAGGTGGCCTCTCATAGTCCACTCGCAACTCACAAAACTCATAACCCAACCGATATTCTCCTACAACTATCCTGATTTTTGTACCATCTCTCTTCCTACTGACCTTCCCAACTCAAGGAATACACCATTCGTTTATCAGGGATAACCCAAGGGATGTACCATCTGTTTATCAAGGATAACCCAAGGGATGTACCATATTTTTATTAGGGTTAACCCAATGAATGTGCCATTCATTTATCAAGGTCTCTCTGGCGCAGTTAACTTGGAATCTATCAGCTGCGAACTCAATGGAAACTGCTGCTAGGAAAACTATTAAAAAGTCAACAACAACACTTGTTGTTTTAGTGAAACTCGCACAAGAGTTCACTCTTCAGGCCTGACAACCTGAATCTTCAATTTTCCAGCTCCAATTCGCTCCAGTTACGCTCCATAGTTCTCCCTCCTTGGTTGCACCAACTTCTAACTCTCCTCTTGCTCTCTACTTTCTCTCATGCAAACAACTTGATGTGTCAAAACGCCTCTCCCAACCCATTTGAATTTCCTCTCTTGTGGCTTGGCTTTCTTGACTCATACTCTTTCTCAAGATGATTGTACTCAACCCCCATGTGCCCAATAACTATGGGATATGACCACTCGCACCCACCCTCTTACATGTATTCAATGATTGTCTTTGGGGACACTCAAGCGGAAATGAGAAGGTTCGTATACAATACACACGTTTATGACAAATAAGTTAAATTAATATATATGGGTATTTCCCCCTTTGACTCCCTCTTGGCCATTATCCTAGACACTTCCCTCTCTTGCGGATTAATTCAGCCCCCATCTCTTATCCATGTCCCCTTTAGCAGCTAGCATCACATTTTATTAATAAAACATTGAAATACAATTCACATAATACATCGCATGGCCGTAGCCACATATTCTATCCACCTAAGCATTAATTAAACTGAGGATTATAATGAAGATGTTACAGGAAGAAAAAGACCTAATAAACCCCTTAATAAAGTAATAATAAATGCTTGGTAAGTAATGCATAGTGTTCAAATTCAACAATGAGTGCATGCCTTAGAACCATTGGAAACTCAAAATAGTTCACAACAACCCATATCATTAATAACACATCACTAAAATGCATAGTAGACAATAAATATACATGTGAAGAGGAGAATTCTTCTATACTTACATTTGTGTGATTTCACACATAGTCACACTAACAAAATAACTAACATTGTTTCAAATGCACCAAGCGTATTTAACAACCACAAATACAAGTAGCAACTATATTCCAACATGTATCACTACAAAGTTCCATTGATACGCCAGACAGGGATACAAATCACCAACTCATGGGTCACACTAAGTTTTGGTTTGTGCGAGGTTACCATGTGCCGAGTTATGGTGCACTTACAACCACTGATAAAAAATTTAAACGCAAATGAACCATCCAACCAACACGCAAAGTTCACGGCGCAAATCAACCATCCAACGTACAACCAGCAAAGTTCACGGTTAACTTTATTCCTTGTGTCTCCTATTGTCCGAATGCACAATCAAATTAAGGATGAACCAGACATGATCAGAAATTACGCCACTGGTATACAATAACAACCGACTGCTGCTTACTCGGCTCGTACAGCCCACTGGATACTGCTGATCCCGACCACTGAGTAAATAATGACCGACTGTTTTTTCTCTTCGATTGGACAGTGTCCCTCAATTATCGTTGGCCAACTTATATATCATTATTATGTCCAAGACTGGCAACAATTTATGGTCCGTTTGACTGATCAAGTAACCTGACTGTCATTTTGTCTGAAAATAGAGATAATAGAGTCGGTGATAGAGAGATGACATTTTGTAGGACATGTTCTGTCTGTGTGTGTCGACTACAAACACGCACGTCGTGTGTTGTTGGTCGTGTGTTCCGACTATTTCCATGACTGCCTGTCTGCTGCCCGACTCACAGGGGAACTATATAAAGTTGACTACACCGATACCATGTCTCAGGCAAAAATACACAGAGTTTTGGAAATTGATGACATAATGATGGAAGATAAACATGATGGGCTTTTCAAATGTTGAGTGGAGAAAAACAGTACACAGCATTGGAACTTCTTCACAAGTATTTCATGCCAACGTCATTACTATCGTCAGGTTGTTCTAGATCCAATTCAGTCATCTTAAAATTATTATCCAGTCAAGTTTCAGAGACTTGATTATGGTGCGATTTTCTAGGTCTTCATGATCACAAGCTCGGAATGTTGAGGTCGAAAATGCSAAATGCGTCCACTAATACGGAGTTACCATGAATCCAGTCAAAAGGAAATCACTGTAACGTTTGTAAAATAATTGTAATTGTGYCATTTGATGAGTGGTTTATAGTCACATTATGGAGCAGTTTTTTTTGACTGAAAATAGATGGAAAAGAGTTAGTGTTATATATTTTATCATATTATTAAATAATTAGATTCATTGTAATTTCATATTTATCACATCACTCTTTAAGGTGTAGTAGGACAGTTGGTGAGTAACTGTGTTGTTAAGGTATTTCGTCATGTTAAAGTTATCAGTTCGAAATTTACTTTTGAGTCCTGGTTTCTCAAACCACATTTCAAAGCTTGCTATTGAATTATAGTTTCTCAATTCAAAACTTACCCTTAAATAGTGGTTTCTCAAACCACATGCTAATCACATAAATCAAGAGAAAATTAACAAACAAAAAATATATATTTATCACATCACATGAATAATTTAAAAAAGAATTTAAATTTAAAATTAATTTTTTTAAATATAAAAATTTAAAACAAAATTTAGATTTTATAGATTTGATTCTTTTATAAATGATAAATTTAAAATTAAGATATATTTTATATTTGTGAATTCCATTAAGATTTTATAGATTTGATTCTTTTATAAATGATAAATTTAAAATTAAGATATATTTTATATTTGTGAATTCCATTAATTGTAATTGTAAGTTCATAAAATTAAGAATCTATATTAAAAGCTTAAATTCAAATAATGGAATTAATATTAAAATTAAATTGAGTTAAAATTCAGATAATAAATATTGGTTAATATACTTTAATCATATGAATTCATTAAAATCTTAATTAAATCTTAATATTATAAATTAACATAAAATTAAAAATCTATATTAAAAGCTTAAATTCAAATAATGGAATTAATATTAAAATGAAATTGAGTTAAAATTCAGATAGAAAATATTGGTTAATATACTTTAATCATATGAATTCATTAAAATCTTAATATCATAAATTAAACTCAAAACAAGTCAAAAATCATTTCTTCATATATATAAAAAATAATGAATTGAACTTGTTGAATAAACATTGTCAATCATTTTGCAAAAGACTTGTTGACCATAATAATTAACAACAATAATCACTTATGAAAATAGACATAGAAATTATTTGAAAACTGATATGAATTATTTGATTCTTAAGACATAAAAGAAAATTATTGTAACTAATCATGATGACATGACATAACATCTTGATAAGAAAATTACATCAATAAGAGAAAATATTTTTGGAAAAAAAAGCTAGCTTTGAGATATAAACAACAACAAAAACCATATGATATGATGCACTGAGAAGATGGTGAAAATTATCTACCATTAGAGATCTTGCTTGAAACCTTGAAATGACATATTGGGTAGGTTGGAACCACATAAATTTACATGGTTTCAACCTACACAATCTCTCACTTCAAGGTTTCAAACACTGCATAACCTATCACTTTAAGGTTTTCCAACCTACCCAAATTGCCACTTCAAGGTTTTGGAACTTTACCAACTTGTCACTTCAAGGTTTTGAATTCTGCCCAATGTATCACTTCGATGTTCAAGGTTTATTTTTTCTAAGGGATGGGTAATTTTTTCAGTGAGATGACAAATCCAAATATCTTTTCTTAACAAAATGATGAAAGAAGTAAGTACTTGAGTTGAAAGACAAATTGACTGACAAAAACATTGTTGATTGAAAGAGATAGTATTTAATAGATTATAGCAGTTGAATCAACAAGATGAAGATAATGAGCATGACAACAATGATCAAGCTCTTTATTAGATTCAAGGACTTATCAACACAAGATGGCTTGAGTGTCGTGTCATTGGTTTGTGCATTGGAGTGAGAGGACTCCATTGTAACTTGGGGACTCTCCAAAGGACCGCAAAATTAACGAGTGTAGAGATCATGTAAGAAATCAATTGAGCAACTTTTGTTCAATGAATGAAGTAAGATTGAAGTAGAAAATGGAAAAAAATAGAATGTGACAATGTCAAATTCAACATTGCATGAAGAAGTTTGTGATAGATGAGGGTAGAGCTTATATTGATGCCAATAATAACAAAAGTATCAATTGAAAATGGTATGAACAAAAGGTTTCAAAATTGTGCATTGGAACTAGAGACCTTGATAGTTTCCCTGAAATTTCTCCACAAAAATGTAATACATGTTAAATAAGAAGATTCCCCTAAAAGGAATTATTGTGGTCAACTATTATCTAGAGATTTTAAGAAATGGTGCACAAAAATATTGCGAATTTTTTTTTAAGATGTAAAGTAAATACATTCAAACTTGCAAAGTCGTATAATTGCATATAACAAAGACTCTTTACAATGACATAAGCATTCAATAATTCAAAATTTTGAAATACAACACATACAATTTCATATTGTATTACCATAATGAAAAATGCATTGAATGATGATGTAATGGCACACAACTTTGTAATGTTTATTCCTTGGAGAGAAATAACGTTAAACAATGTCTCTTAGGTTGTGATCTTCACAATCAATGTCTCTTAGGTTGTGATCTTCATGGTCAACAAGATAGAGGATGTGTCATAGTTTGACATGGAAACCAAGGATAATAGAAAGTGTATCACAAAATCCCATGATATGAGTCAATGTTCCATAAAAAGAGGCTCACTACAATGTGTAGCAAAATCTTGTTTTATAGCAATTTAAAAAACTACTTACTTAAAGGACATTGCTACCATGAATAATAAGTCAATAAATGATGGTGCATTGAACCCAAAAATAAAACATGTCCAAAAATAAAAATTGAATAGATGAAGTAATAGTAAACCTTATATACCCCGAATGGGGTGACACGCGTCCAGGAGGAAGAGGCGAGGTGGCAAGGGGACGTGGCGAGGGGAGGTGGGGGGGCTTTATTACCCGTCCTCCCCACACACTCCGCGATTCATTATGCGCGCCAGCTCCATCCCTCTCCGTAACATGAAGCTACTCAACACGAGCGCCATCGGTCCGACCAGCCAGAGCATTAAGCTCGTGGATTTAATGGCATTTATTATGGTTTATCAGCCCATCAACCTTCTCGAGGGCTCCATTCTGCTCGAACATTCCTCTGCGCAGCGAGACTGCTACCCAATTCCCGGCGACTTGGCTCTCATCTCTGTTCCAGCTATGCCGCGTCTGAGGGGACGACCACGCAGAGGGGCTGGCTGGTATGCAGCCGCCTCTAGACGGAAACGACACAGAGAATTTCAGAGTGTTGTGACTCTAGCTAGACGCCGTAGACGAAAGGCAATTCGAGCGGCAGATTCACCCCCTGGCACAATTGTGGAAGAGGATTCGAGCATTCAGCTTCCATCGGATTTTCTAGACAGGAAAATGGTCACCTTCCCGGATGATTGGGACCCCCACGCCCGTGTTTTTCGCTCTGGAATTATTCCCCCCGGCAAATGCTCCTCCGACTCCTGTGCGAAAGCCTCCATGGACCCAGGCCCAGAACCCTGCATCGTAGAAGAGGAGCAGTGGATGGACGCCGGTGCAGCCCAGGATGCAGAAGGTCTGGGAAGTGACGACCAGCAGACGAGGTCGCCCACGCCACCTCTTTTGCCCCCGGAGCAGTTGCAGCTTATCTTTGAAATCAGAAGCCTAGTCGAAGACCAAATCTTCCGAGCGGTCTACGCAAGCCAACGCCTGGACATGCTGTACGCAGCCTACTCCAACGACTCGCCCAAGCGACTATGTCCTACCTGTGCACAGCCATTCGCCATCCCAGCTCGTGCACCAGAAGCGCAGGACGACAAGGCGAGCCCCGGATAAAAGGTTTTAGAGTTTTCATGGTTTTTCTTATGTTTGTTGATGCACTTTTTCAGGACAGTAGTCCTCTAGTTGTTAGCATGGATAGACTTAGAAACTCCATTTTCAAACTGTTGTTAGCTCAGAATATACCCCCTGGTTTCCTACGGGCAGGGTGGCTCTATGTTTTCCATAAGTTTTTGGACTTGTTACAATGTGATAGCCAGGTGTCCTGGTTTCCTTCACAGGCAGGACACCTGGCCCCTACCTGCCATATATCCATTTTTTGAATGAAGCGTTAATAGGAAGGTCCCACTTTTATTTAAAAAAAAAAAATAGTAAACCTTATATATATAGTTGTAACTAGCTAACCTATATAATTTATCATGCTTCATTAGTTAGTTATAACTAACTAACCTATATAATTTCTCATGCATCATTAATGTATAATAAAGATAACTTAAATGAAGCTCAGTACTAAGATGTTAATTATCCTAATATTTTAAGGATGAAACAAATAGGTACAAGGTTGGGGAAGATGATATGGGGTTATCATCGTGACCTAAGCCAGTAAATTATTCTAGTATTGTTCATGATGTAGAGTCATGACCAACGTGGATCATGTACAAATAATAATGGGTACAAAAGGATTGACATCCATAATTAAGTTCACCATCTTTGAAAAGAACGTAAGTATATTGGAGAAAAAAGTCGATATGTGATAGTACGTGCCATTATGATTGATGATAGTATTGTTGTTATTTTGTCCTTTGCTTTTTGTACAGAAAGAAGAGTGTTGTTCTATATGTTTGTCTCATGTCCAAACTAACAATGCTTACAGTGCGCGCATGTCAAATGGTCCTCTTTCTTTTTCTAGTCAAATTCTGAAAGGTATCAATAAAGCTCCATCAATAGAGATTCCTAGTGGTGTTGGCGTTGTCACTAATAACGCCATCACATGTCACATGGTGGGTGTCGGCGTTGTAACTAAATAACTGTGTTAATGATGTCACAATTTTAAATTAGGGGTGAGTTTGTACCATGCTTATTCTATATATATATATATTATTGAAAATAATAAAGTTTATAATTTTTAAATATTGATAATTTTAAAAATAAATATGTGAAATTAAAAATATTAAAAATATTATGATTTTTCTAAAATAAAAATAATTTAATATGGTAAAATTGAAAATATTATAATTATTATATATATTTTTAAATAAAACATATTGATAAATAATTTAATTAAGAAACTAAATAAAATTATATTTTAATAATTGATAGGAAATTTAATTTAAAAAATTATTTATATTACTAATTTTAAAATTTATAATGATGATGATGGTTAATATTTATTGAAATAAAAAATGGTTTATCAGACCAGAAAAGTAAGATATTATAAGATATTATTTGGATTTTTTTTAAATGTTATTCTGATGCTTGAAAAACATTAAGAGAAGCCAGTATCTTCACAAATATTTTGAAATTGGGATCTAATTTGGGTATATGTAAGACATTTTAGGAGAAAGCGTTTTTCATCTTCAACCCTCTTAGTGTCACAAAGGTGGCAAATTCTTTCTTACCATGGTGTTTTGTGGATTTTCCAATGCTCAATTTCACTATGCAACTCATGAGAATTAGTTCTTCTTTCAACAATATTGATTCTCTTCTTTACGCAGTCAAAACAAAGAGACAATTTTCATCTTCGAGGTTAGGGTTAACCACCTCATTATAATATCTTAATTTTCTTTTATTCTCTATTTCTTTATCACACCAAAGATTCTCCTTAAATTTAGCTTGTACAATATTTTTAATATAATCAATATTTTTCATAATAACTTCTTCTTTTATTCCCCGATGATTTATCCAAGACTTGGTATCATTATGCCATCCCTGCTTGAGCCTTTTGTGATTTTGGTTAGAGACTAAAACAACTTTGGGAAGCATCTTGTCGTCCATGTTGTTTATCTTGTTCTTGTACATTAAGTACTTAATCATAGTTGTGCTCTCAATGGGGGAAAGGCTCGTTTCGATGAGGAGGATAAGACAAGGTGTATTTCCCTTAATTTTGAGATTATAAGTTATAAAATTCTTTTGGATCTACTCCATCATTCTCCAAGATTCCCGAGAGATACTACATCCCAAAATTCACATCCATATAAGATATTAGGAGTGACAAGAGCCTCAAAGAAGATCTTTTCTTATCCCATAGTCAAATGTCTGCTAATTTATTTTCAAGCCCATAATAGGCTTTCCACCCTCCATTTATCATTTTCTCAATTCTAGAGTTCCAATTGAGCTTGTGAAATATCAATTCTAATATACTTGTATAAAGGCACTTCCTCCAATATATTGTTGTCATATACACAATTCTCGAAGGTGATGTTGTTGGATTTAATGATCATAACCTTTGTTTTGTTAGTGTTCATAGTTATACATGTACTAGAGAAGAAGTCTTTGAGAATTCGAAGATTCTTACTAAGGTCCTAGAGATTCCTTGCCATAAGAAAAATTTCATTGGCATAGAGAAGAAGGATGATTACTATACTAGCAAGAGTTGGTCCAACACAACCTGTGGCTTCCAGACAATCATCTAACTTGTCAATGTAAATGCCAACAAGGGTAGGGGATAGGGGACAACCTTGCTTGACTCCTATATTGTAGTTAATTTCTTCTGACCGACCCTTAGTGCTCCTAAAATTGGAAGTAATTTTCTCATACAACCTTACTGAATCAACTCTCAGTTCATAGGGAGCTTTTAGCTCTTCTAACCTATTCCAAAGGTTGTTCCTCGACATAGTGTCAAAATATTTCCTAAAGACAACGAAAAAAAAAGGAGATTGGTTTTATTGTTGCAACACTCCTTTGCAATAATCATAAGCGTTATAAGGTGGTCCATAGTTGAATGATAACCTCTAAAACCGGCTTGACCTTTAGCTCTTTTTTTTCGTGGATTTCTAGCCATATGATTATCTTGTTTTCCAAAATACTTCCATATAGCTTGGATAAAATGAGACTAATCATAATTGTTCTATAATTATAGGGATTGCTTTTATCCCCACTTTTAAAAATAGAAACATTGAATCTTTGAATCCAAGACTCAGGAAATCCCTACTAAACTACTAAATTGAAGAGCTTGTGTATGTGAGAGATCAAAATATGCCCTTCAATTTTTAAAATTTTATAAAAACTTATTAATCATAACATTTTATCCCAAGATAATTAATATTTAATGTTTTCACTTCATAATATTTTCATCAACATATTTTTACTAACTCATTTTAGATTCACTCTTTGCAAGTACTTGTCCTATGCCCAATAAAAAAATCCGATTATTATTTCAATCTTTATGGAATACTTTCTAAAATTCTACTAAATTATCTAACTTTTGCATCATGTGTTGAAAGAATTATACTTAAATAAAGTTATTTCAACATATACATATTAATGGTTTTTTTAAACATATTTTAAGTTGTTTATATATATATCTTATAAAAAAACTTAAATCTTCAGGGTAGGGTGGGTAGGTAGGGTATAAGGTTTTTGAATAACAAGGCTTATGAATTCAACATGTTATTTATGGAAATCAAATTTGGATAGAAAGGATAACAATCATTCCTTCCATCCTTGAGAACTAAACTCAATAAACATAATAAAAGAATATATATATATATATATATATATATAAAATCACAACTCTTTAAAATAAAAAAATATAATAGTAATTAAAATTGATAATCTATTTTTAGGATCACTAATTAATTTTGTAAAGAAATTACCATTTTCAATCCAATATCTAATAGTGATGTTACTAACTTCTTCTTCTTTTTTCTAACTTTTTTGTTTGCTAGCATGTCCCTAAGTTGCCAAACTATTTTTTGGATCATGTTCAACACCCATGACTTGAAAAACTAGTTTTTGGATTGCACACACCATTGAATTTTTTAGGTGTCTCCTCTTGATTAAAATGAGTTTCAAACTTGGGTTTCCCTACAAACAAAATCCTTCAACCAATAATGCTAACAAAATTTTACATGATGTTATCAACTATATATATATATATATATATATATATATATATATTTTTAACTAAAACGGGTATGGATTTTTATTAATAGGGAACTCCAACTGGCCGCAGCCTTACAACCTTCAGTACAGGACTTCTACATTTTCCTATTACGAGTTGTTGTCTTTTTCAAGGGATACAAATTTTTACTGGATCTCCATCATTTATGCTGAGGTCTCCTTGGGCCAAGAGACAACCTTTGTTGGCATATTTGTCTGCTTCTTTGTTTGATTCTCTAAGAATATGATAGCATTTAAAGGAGGTGAATTCTTGTAGGATATATCTCAGCCTTTGCAGATTCTTGTTTAAGCCAACGTCATTAAACTGACCTTTCGAATGTATCATTTTGATCAGGATTTCAGAGTCTCCAAATGCTTGCAGCTCTCGGTGTCCTCTTTCTTTGGCTATATGGCAGACTTTTGTCAAACTCAGGTTTTCTGCTTGATTGTTGGTTCGTTGTCCTAGTCTCCAGCTGAAGGTTTCTTTTATGCTCCCATCAGAAGAGTATATAAGTCCTCCAGCTCCCGCTATCCCAGGGTTTCCCCTAGAGGCACCATCAAAGAAAGATGTATTTATTCCTTGCTTCCTCCACCAACTCTGGAATGTTTCATCCTTATCTCTTAGCCTCCACTCAAGATTGAGATGGGGTTTTCCAATGCTGTGGATCCATTGGGTAAACACAAAGGTACTGAGCCAACTCTTTTCCTCCTGCTGCAACGAAGAATCAACTTTGAGGTTTTGAGAGTTCAAAGTTTCTAGGAGAAGGCCTTTTTCTTTTGCTGCTACCATATTGGGGGTCCAGGCTACATTGTTGAATGTTTGCTCGTTTCTAGCAAGCCATAGCTTCTAGCACACAAATTTGGGGATGGTGATCCAGACTCTGGCCCATAAGGAGTTGATTGAGAGAAAAGGGTATCGGTCCTTCCATGTAGAGAATAGGTCTACTACTGAAATTTTAGTGGGGGCAGCAGCCTCGAGACCATGGAGTATGAGAATCCAGACTTTATTTGCGAATAGACAGTCTACAAACAGATGATCCATGGTTTCCATGGCTTCTTTGCATAATAAGCATCTATACGGACCAACGATATTTCTTTTCATTAAGTTTTCACCAGTCATGATCTTTTTATGCATTAATGTCTAGAAGAAGAAGTTTACTATGGGTAGCGCCATTGAATCCCATACCTCCATCCAAAATCTTGGAGGGTGGGCTTTGTCTCTTTGTGGTTGTAGTAGTTCATAGCCTTTGGCTGAGGATTATATTCCTAAAGGTCCCTAGCCCCATTTATCATCTTATGACTTGTGCACCGGAGTTGCATCACGTAGCTCCTCTTTGAGCATTGTTGTTTGCTGAAGGAGGTGATCTAGTACATTGTTGAAGTTCCAATCTGTCCAGAAACCAATGTCGTCCCATTTCGAAATGTCGTAAATTCTCTTTTCTCCTATGTTTTATAGAAACTCGCAGATTTCATGCAGGTTGGCGTTTGATGCTAAAGGCGAATGCCCCATTATCCGATCTGTCCACAGTTTTACACGCTTGTCGTTTCCTGGGATGTGGTACAATTTTTGCATGAAAAATCGAATTCCTTTGATACAGAGTTGCCATAATAGCATGCTCCTCCTGCTATTAGCATTCTGCAGATTTCTAATTTTTTCATTCGGTATATATTTATGCCTCAACGTTTTTCTAACGGGATGATTGGGATCGTTGTGAAGCTTCCACAATATCTTACAACCCAATGTTGTGTTGGTGAGATCTAGATCTCGAATTTGAAGACCGCCTTCTCTCAGAGTTCGCTTTGCTGTCTCCCATTTGACCAGGTGAAATTTATGTTGGTTCCCTTTTCCACCGTGCCACAAAAAATATCTCATGATTTTGTCGATTTGCCTTGAAATCGACTTTGGTGCCATGAGGTAGGATGCTTGGTAGATCGACAGAGATGAAAGAACATATTTTGTCAGGATTAATTTGCCTCCATGAGTTA
>SNQJ01S0032137.1:0-18031 GCA_010110895.2 Picea sitchensis
ACTTGAGGGTTAGAGATTAAGCATAAATCAAATAAAACATATATAACTCGTGCATTTGGGACGGGAAAAGTATTCTTTATTAATCTCAAGATGAATCAACTTACAACAATGATAGAGACCGACCACCGTTCCTCGATCCTCATCCTGGGCTCCTCCTCTTCTTTGTCCTCCAACTGTTTTGCTTGAATTCTCCTTAGGCTTGAGGAAAGGCAAAAGGGTTGGGACAAACGGATTCGACAATTGGGTAGAGTTTCTTTGTTATAATTTTCCTCCTCCAAATAGTACCCCTACCCCTTCTTTTATAGGCTAGAAGGAGCTAGGGTTTTGGACGAACTCTCGGCCATGCATGGCCGGGAGTTTCAGTTAACTGACCCATAACTTTTTGTCCCGTCGGCAACTTTCCTGTTTTTGTGCTTTGTTAGGTAAACGCGGGCTGTAGTAGGCCAGCCAACGTTCCAACGCGTGCAGTAGTAGGCCTGCCAATGTTCCAACGCGTGCAGTAGTGGTTTAGGGCGCGTGTCACTTGTTTTAAGAGGATTTTTAAGAGTTTATTCATCATGGCTTTGGCAAGGAAGGGATATGAGTTGGCCTGATGCTAGGTAAGCATGTGTGGTGCAAGTTAGGGTATAACACATGCTGACGTCAGCATTGTAAAAATTTTGCCATATTCCCGTGTTTTCAGAAAACTTCAGATCATGATATCTTTTGATCCGTGACTTCATTTGATGAGCCATTTGCACCATTGGAAAGCTTGCGACGTGGTGTTGGTTTCATCAAGTTTTGGGCACTTTTAGTTTTGAGCTATTTTTTATCCCCGTGGATCAATTACTCAAAATAGGCAACTCTTATCAAGTAACTCAAAGATTTTATTCATGCTTTCAGTCATGAAGATGAATATATCCTCCTTTCTTAGCTGTTTCTTTTTCGATAACTGATCTTCTTCCTGTAGTTGGATTCCTTTGTGAGTTTCTTCGTTGGATTTCTTGTCCTTCTTTGGACACAACTCTGGATGGAGTGTCCAACATGCAGCTTCCTAATGTCCACCCTTGTTGCAATGGGCACAATGGTTCTTCTTGATCCATGATTTCATACCCTTCTTTTTATCCCGATGTGGAGAAAGATCTTCATGTCATGGCTTCTTCCTCGTTGCCATAACCTTCTTATAGAAAGCCATTATTTTCCAACACTTGGAAACAACATGGGTATTCATATCACAAAACATACATGGTTTTGTATGCCATATACTTTGTTGATCATTGTCAATTTCCTTATAATCAAAAGGAATGTTTGAATAATGAGACTTTTTATACCTTGTTTGGTGGTCTCTGGTGTGGGTCCGGTGAGGAGAACTTGCCTTAGCTCTTTCCTTGAACTGCTCACCTCCCTTTGGAGGTGACTCATAATCACGATCATCGGAATGGGATCATGTGCTCTCATCCTGCACTGGATTCTCATAACTAATTTTTTGTTTTTAAAATTAAATGAATAATACGTGAGATTTTCCAACTCACTTCAAGTATTAATCATTTATTACAATTAAATAATCATGATTAATTAATTATTCTTTGCCACCTATCATTAATTATCATTTTAATGATATTTTGATGGTATGCAAAGTAATAGTTCCATGTGTGGAGATCCTCGTGGATCATTGTTATTAACCTAACCTTGTGCCCTGAAGAATCTAGGTTTTACTCTAGGTACCATCCTTGGAATGAGGGAAAGTGCATAGGGGTTCTCCTTGGTATATATATATACCCACTTGGCACTTCCCCTCATCCTGAGGATGGTACCCATGGTAAATTAACCTACTGTAGTTTTGGCACCCTAAGTTGACAGGGACATGTAGTGAGGCTCACAATATTCACAGATAAACCATCCCAAGAAGTTGACCCCACAATCTCTTGCTTGTAATTCACGACACTTAATCACTCAATCTAACCTATTGACCTAATATGTGTGTGTGTGTGTGTGTGGGTGGGGGGAGTTGGGCTTCTGCAAATTGGCCAATGACCACAAATCTAGTAGAATCATGCATTCCATTCTATCACTCAAAGAGAGCATTCACAATAGGGCTTGCACCTCATCCATGTTTGGTCTAGTGCGTAATAACATATAGTAGGATGATTGGGAATTTGATGTGGAATTATCCCTTGACTGGAGTTGGCGGGGACAAGCAAATAGACGAGCGAAAGGACAAACAAATGGATGGGTGAGTGTATTATGGTTTGTGCAAATGAGAGAGTGGAGTAGGGTTTACAAAGATAGGTGAATGGACTGGGTTTGTGCAGATTCTATCGCAAGTTCATTGCACTTTGAAATTTCAATATTCATCCAGGGAACATAAATGAATACATAACATATTCATTTCATGCTGACGATCATTTAGTGAACAAATCTAAAGGCATTAAAGGTAGGGCTTGGTAATATGTTCTTGGTGACTGAGTGTATAGATGGATATTAATGAAAATAAGTCAAATATCTCTTGACTTCGAACGAATCTTAAGGCATTAAAGGTATTGAACTACTAAACCTACAATTGAAACTCAACGTGGCATGAACTCAACAACTTCATGAATTTTTTTGGTTGGTAGATATGTGGGAGAGATAACCTAAATAAATTAAATGCACACAAAATCTGTCAATCCATCTTCATAACATTTGAACCTTGGTCGAGTATTTTGAGGTTAGTTTGGGGGTTACGACTCCAAAAAATATGAGTTGATTTGGGCACTTGGTTTAGAGCTGTAATTCATGGATCTGGACCAGGGTATTTCAGATATGGATTTTCAAGGTGGCAAGATTGTGCACCTCTCTTGACAATGACCTCTTAATTGTGAATGAAAAGGTTTTGAACTAATAAAACTAAAACTGAATCATATCCTCCATTGGTTGTAGCTTGAGTGGTTTAGAGCAAAGTTGTGATCCTCCCCCGCTTGAGCTCAAATCCCATTTTGTGACATTTTTCCTCCCATTGTGAGCCCATTGTTCACTATTGACCTAGCCTTGAGCCCTAGAGAATATGGTTTACTTTAGGTACCATCCTTGAAATGAGGGGAAGTACTCAAAGGGTTTCACAAGAAATGTATTACATGAATATACATACATACATATGTGTGTGTAGTCAATTGGGTCTAGCTTGGGTGGTTGAGGAGAGGAATGCTATCCTCCCCACCTAGGTTCAATTCCCACAGGTGACATGTTGAACTCTCAACGAGTTGTTGTTGTGATATATTTAAGCCCTATTGTTAACCTGGCACTGTGACATAAAGAATCTAGGTTTTACCCTAGGTACCATCCTTAGAATGAGGGGAAGTGCTTAGGAGTTCTCCCTGGGATATATTACTTGTAAAGTAAACACACACACACAGACACAGACACACAACTTGCTACGATCCTATATTGGATTCATAGTCTAAGGAAGAATGTTCATGCTGCATCAATTCAACGGAAGAATTTGACGACTGCATTTCCAATTGTTGGTAAATACTTAGAATGGAAGGTGGGGTCTAGAGTCTAGGTGCAAGTTGGTCGTGGTGTGATTGTGGGATGCAGCTTGAATATTTTTCCCCTAGACGAATGGGTTCTTTATTTGCAAGAAAACAACATATGCACCCTTAACCGAATTGGCGACAAGGGATCTACTACACTTTGGCGATAGGGTTGGAAGTCAATGGACATATTACATTTGGAGGAGCGTTGGCACGACCAGTGGTATGCCTTCATCTAGGAAATGACTCAAGCACATGTAAATTTGAGTGATTAGGATGATGGACTAGTTTGGATTTTCAATAAGGTGGAGGTCATTATTTGGATAAATTGGGATATCGGGCCTTGATTGAGCATGAAGGTGCTATCGATCATTGGTGTTTCAAACAAATTTGGAATACAAAGGGACCTCCAAAGGGTATTCTACTCTTTTGGTTAATATTGAAGGGTAGGGTCCTCACTTGGGATAAAATGTAGTGTCGTGGCAAACATGGGAGTGGTTTTTGTGCTATATGCAGAGAGGTGAAGGAGACCAATATTCATGTTTTTAGATTCTGTGCATTCACATGTTAGGTGTGGAAACAAGTTGGCGATCAGTTAGGACTGGGATGTGTATGGGAAAATGATTTCATTGATGCATGTTTTGAGTATTTTTCTTCTTCTGTCATTTTTGAAACCATATCACGTTATTCCTATTATAGTCTCTTGGGGCCTTTAGCTGGCTAGGAATGCTTGTTTATTTGGGGATAAGTTATGGCCCACATTTAAGGTTACTTAACAATCCTTTTCCCTTTTTATTCACTACCAAGTGAAGTTAAAGGTTCTGAAGGATCTGGGAATTAGCTTATTATATATTGATAAATCCAAGTCTTGGGGATTTTTCAATGGTGCATTCCAAGGAGAGGGTAGATATTGTGGCATTGGTTTCTTACCTTTCCTCTTTGATTCCCATTATATTTATGGCAGTGGTCACATAGGTGCAAGTACAAATAATCATTCCGAGCTCTTGGCTCTTCTTAAACTCCTTCGTTGTTTAAAAAGTTGCAATATTGACTCATTACCTGTTTATGAAGATTCCCAATTGGTCATTGACTAGATGAAAAATGACCGAGTTATTGGCAAATTGGAGTTGCATAATCCAGGGTTCTTCTAAAATTTGTTTCTATTACATTTTAGGATATTTCCTACTATCACATATATTGTGAAAATAATTCTTGTGCAAACCGATTGTCCAAAGAGGCCCTGTCTCTATCTGAAATTTTGATAAGCTTGAAGGTTTTCAGTGAGGGGAGGGAGACCTCTCATATTTTCAACAAAGTATTTGCTTTTTGAATTTTCGTTAGTATGTTTTGGCTAAGGAAGTTCAGATTTGGAGACTTTTTGTAACTATTGTATGATCTCTTTGGGTCTGATTTAGGAGAAGGAGGAGCAAAGTATGGAACATTAAGACAATTTTTGTATGGTGTTTCACAATGGCGCCTAAGGATTGTGACGTTTATATCTAGAATAAAAGTTAAGTTCTTTTTCATGTCTCTCTCTCTCTATTGGGATTTTGCAGACTAGCCAACGACTCTCTCTCTCTCTCTCTTTGTATGCATTTATGTATGTATTTATGTATGGGGCTAGGATTCTGTAGATTGGCCAATGACCACATATCTAGTAGAATCATGTGGTCCATTCTATCATTCAAAGAGAACATTCACGACAATGCTTGCACCTCATCCATGTTTGGCCTAGTGCATAATAAAATAGAGTAGGATGTTTGGGAATTTGATGACGAATTATCCCTTGAATAGAGTTGGTAGGGACATGCAAATAGACAAGCAAAAGGATAGATGAATGAACATGCGAGTGGATTAGGGGTTATGCAGACATGTGAGTGGAGTAGGGTTTACACAAATCAGTAAATGGACTAGGTTTATATAGGCTCAATCCCATGTCCATTGCACTTTGAAATTTCAATATTCATCTAGGGAACATAAAAGAACACATGCCATACTCATTTCACATAGACAGTGATTTGGTGAACAAATCTAAAGGTATTAAAGGTAGGGCTTGGTAATATGTTCTCGATGGTTGAGTGTATAGAGGGAGATTAATGAAAACAAGTCAAATATCTCTTGATTGTGAATATATTTGAAGGTATCAAAGTATCAAACTACTGAACCTGCAATTGAAACTTGACGTGTCATGAAATCAACAACTTCGTTAAAGTTTTTTGTTTGCAAATACATGTGAGAGATAACCCAAACATATTTGATGCACAAAAAATATGTCGATCCATGTTCATAACATTTGAACCTTGGGTGAGTATGTTGAGGTTAGTTTGGGGGTTAGAACTCCAAAAAATATGAGTTGATCTAGGCATTTGATTTAGAGCTGGGTTGATGCGGGGAAAATCACCCTTTGTCAACAGGAGGGGTTACCCCCAATAAAAAGTCCCAATTACACCTCTGATAGTTTGGACTAGAGAACCCATTCATATTTTGGCCCGACAACTATTTTTGGTTTTAGTTTTATCAGTTGCGGTCCAGTCCACCGATGAGGGTTCCCTAAGCTAAAGAATGAGATGCAACTAATCTAAGATGCATGCATCCCCTAACTAACTAGGAAGTAAACATAGAACCAACCATGGTCCTGTCGAGGGCCCGAGAAATATTTCACACAAAGGAAAGACAACAACATGAATAAACAACTGCAAATACATAATAGTCTAGCGTTTGAACAATCATTTACGGTTCTACGCCCACAAATTTAGACAAACATTCTCATAATAATAGAAATAATAATGCATCCATCATACATAAGAATAGTCCACAATATGAAGTACATTATTACATAACCCGAGTGTTGAGAAAACACAAAGGAATAGTCCACAAGACGTCCAACATGAGAATCAAAGATCTTAAAAACAATAGCTTGGCCAACCCAACTTCTCCTCATTAGACATTTCAGTAATAATACATCAAATCCCTTAGGAATCCTCCCCAATTTTAGTTAACACTGTATTCCCAAAATAGTTCAGAAAATGTACAATGCTTGAAGAGCGGAAATTCCCTTTTCTTTAGGTATAATTATTGTATTTATTGACGCTCAACATGACCTTTGGCCTTCCTCCATGACCTTTCATTTACTAGTATTTGTCTTTATTCCCTTTGTAATGATGAGAAGCAAAGACAACAATTACATTTCAAGTTTGTCTTCTAGCATTGGTGAGCAATCATATATTTTGGCCATAGTGTGCCTCATCCATCGTAATGATTGGCTTGGGTATTAGGAGCTCTGATCATCATAGGGTTCAGGCTCCCTCTTCATCCATTTGAGTTTGATTGCCTTTGTTTCTCCCCGCTTCTATGACAATTTATTTCATTGTTAATGCTCTATTTTCGTTGGTTGTAGATCGCATTGCAAGGATGTTGAGTACGACCTCCTCTCGACATTGGTACCTGGCACCATGCAATGGATTAGTAACCTCGAAATGAAGTATTAAAACCAAACATTTGAACTCAGAACTAAAACACTAAGTAATTGAGATTTCACTTAAACTTCCTGAGTTCGATTCCTGGCTTTTCTGCTCACTGTTGGGGTGCTATGTTCTCTTGGGGCTCTTAACAAGGTGTTAGATATTAGTCTAGAAAATGTAGATAATTAGTGAGTAATTTCTCAAATAATATAACTAGGAAGTTGTAGATCTCATAAATACCTTTCCAATGGTAAAAAAGAATGCATAAAATAGACACCCAAGTCAAAAGTTATGGCCAAAATACAAAAGCTGGTTTTGTAGAGTCTTGTCCCTCTTTCGGAGGAGTTAGTGGGAACTCCTCCGGTTCACACCGAAGAAGTTTGTGGAAAGTCCTTTGGTGGTTTTGGAGGATTTTTTGGGAACTCATCCAGTTTTCATTGGAAGAATTTGAACGAACTCTTCCGGTGTAAATCATAGGACTTTGAACGAACTCCTCTAGTTTATACCAGAGGACTTTGAACGAATTGCTCTGGTTTATACCAGAGGACTTTGAACGAACTCAAAGCACTTTGAAGGAAATTTTGAAGGATTTTGTGGGAACTCCTCTGGTATGATTCATAGATCATCAAAGGAACTCCTCCAGTGTGTTCAAGAGAAGTTTCCAACAACTCCTCCTTCATGAGAAGTCAAAATAAAAAAATAAATCTAAGTGTCCTTTTACCGGCAAGAAACAACAAGAGCTTGAGTTCAAAAGTCCATATCTTTCTCATACAATGTCCGATTGAGGTATCATTTTTTGCAACGCAAAGACCACAGAGAGATGCTTCTAGCAAGATAATTGAACATGTTCTTCAATATTTTGAGTGGACCCATGTTTAATGAAGACCACAATTAACGAGGCTTGCTTGGTGGGAAATCCTTGGCAATCGTTTTGACACTTCTGGGTCTCAGATTTCGATTCTGTAAGTTGAGTTGGAATCATAATTGCGTATACTTTATGGTTGGCCAATTATGGGGATGAAAAGTACACTTTGACGAACGCTGAAAAATTGTGCTCAAAGGCATTTTTTAATGGAAGTTTGGGTCCCATTCTTGCTATTGCTTTGCCTGAATTTAGTTCCATCAGTTTCTGTGTCATCAGTATTGTATATTCTTTTAGTTCATCCATGAATGTTGAGGTAATGTGTCAGTAACACAAAAATATTAATCCATGAAAATAGTCAACTGATGTTTGGGGCACTTGACCCTATTTGTGAGCTGGGAGGACCAATTTTATTCTAAGATGCAATTCGGAGCCAGCGTGATTCTTATAGATGTTGTCGTTGAACCACTTGATGATGGATGATACTTTCATGATCATGGTTAGTCATAAAATCAAGAAGTGCAAAATGTGCATGTTGGTATGATATGCATAATGAAAATTGTTGACAACACAAACATGTTTAATTACATGAAGATTAGGCGAGATATGTAATCAGTCACCAGTTAATCGGTCAAGCATAAAAATATTAATCATTAGAAATGGTAGGAGCTTGAATAATGGGAGAAGTGAGAAGAATATGAGTTGGAGGAGAATAAAAGAGGTCCTAAGATGAAGGCAAGTCTTGCTGAAAGGGTCGATGTTGGTGAAAGAAAGAATATCCCTTTGATACACTTAGTGTTGATGAGGGGTCAACATATTTTTTGCCAGCACATCGGTGACAGAAGTGGGAAACTCATCGACAAGAAATGTGTTGGAGAGAGAGACGAACCTAGTTGATATGCTATGTATTGATGAAGAAAGAGGGAAATCGTCGATAATGTGTATTGCGAGCGCAACAAGCGTAATTCATGGATATGGACCAAGGGTATTTCAAATAAGGATATTCAAGGTGGCAAGATCGTGCACCTCTCTTGACATTGACCTCTTAGTTGTGAAAGAAGCTAAAGGTTTTAAAGGTTTTGAACTATTGAAACTGAAATTGAATCCCATCGTGACAAGAATTAGGCAAGCCTATGAAAATTTAGGGTTAATAAATTAAATCATCAAGCAAAAATGTAGAGGGAGGGCACCTTCTAAATCTAGGGTTTCTAAAAACTAGACATTGACTAATATCCAAGGAGCGATCCTTTAGCCAAATAGGTGAGACTTGGTAATTTGTTAACTACAACAAAGTGTGTTGTGGGAGATGTTTGACTGGTAGATCCATGAGAGAGATGACCCAAATAGATTTCGTGCATACAATATCTATTGAACTATATTCTTAACATATAAACCTCAAATGATGGTTTTAAGGCATAACTCCACTCTGTAAAGGGATCTCTACAATTCTACAATTGACTAATCCATGTTCGTAGTAGACTACAATTATGGAACCTTCGTCTTGACATCGTCATACTTATTTGGTGGTCGGAAGGAGCTAGGGTTTGAGGGATGGAGAAAGATATACAACTTGTAGACTATTTTAAAGACTCCTTACCCAAATATGATCTTTTGGAAAATTACCTTGGTATAACTACGTTGGTGGAAAGGCTCCATAGGGCCTTAGGGGCTAAAGGGGGCCAATGTAGTGTCAAAGAAAATCTTAGGGTAAGTGGTTCAAATGTTAACCTAGTGAGATGTGTTAGGGTTCCAATGTGTGATGACTTTTTACAGGTCTATTTTCAAGAATTGGATTGTCCTTTAGAGGATGGTCAATGGGCCTCTTATAGGACTATTCTACTATGCAATGAGTAAATACATGTGATTTCAAGGTCTTGGAAGGAGTAATTCTCGAAGCTTCGATTCACTATCATTCCTTGAAGTTTCTGTTTTGCGATCTGGAAGATGGAAGGAATAGAGTTTCAGAGGTGGGAGATGGCGGTTTAATAGGCGGGTAGTTGGATTTACAACACTTGCAAAGAACATTGAGGATGAGGAAGGTGAAGGGAAAGAAGCGGTGGAAGGTAGTGAAGATCTAAGGAAGTTTGGATTCCTTAGTGGTCGGTGAAGACGTAGGTCTAAACTAGATACTTGATTTGGCAGGAAAGACTTTGGTAGGGAAATTCATGGGTTAGAGGGTGACTTTGGAACAACATTGAAGTTGGATTCAACATGCATGGGCTCCCTTTCTTGGTTACAATCCATCCTTTCACATTCTGTCTTATGGATGTTAGGGGTTCTTATTCAATTCCAAGGCAAAAGTTGTGCTCATTCTTAAAGGATCATGGTTCATGGATAATTCTTTCCTATCCATAAAGCCATGACATTTTTTATATGATGCCAAAGATCAGTTTACAAAGAAAAATCTAGTCTGGTTGAAGTTGCTCACCTTTCCCACGGATCTCATACAATCCCTTACAATTATTGGGAATTTGCTTCGCAAGACCCTTCTAATTGATGATAGTTGTTTGACTAGTTATTATCAGGTCCATGGTAAGATTGTGTTGACGGGTACAAAATCTCCCTTTGTCAACATCAGGGGTTAACCCGGTAAAAAGTCCCAATTAGACCTCTCATCGTTTGGAATAGGGAACCCATTTGGATTTTGGCCTGGCAACCATTGTTTGTTTTGGTTTTACCGGTTGGGGGTATGTCCACCGATTAAGGTGAATGATGGATGGTTATGCAAATGAAAGATGTAGATGAAGACTATGTAAATGTAGGTCTAATCTATTTCTAATCTATCCTATCCTAACTAGGAGTGAATTATCGTAACCAAATGAGATGTAATGAGACTAAGCCCTGCTTAAAACCCCAATCAAATAGCTATCATGAAGGTGCAAAGTTAGAAACACATGCATGCAAATACATAACTAGAAAATTCTAGATCATATATGTGCATACATCAACAACTCATGTGCTAAGGACAAACAACATATGAAAGAATAACAAAACTATAATAACAACATAGATTGAATCAGAATAGCCTATCAACAAATGTGTTCTTACAACTCATGTGAACAACATACATTATGCTTGAAATAATTTGCAGCAAAACAACAACATATGCGATTTTTCCTCTCTATCAAAAGTGGCATGCTCTTCTCACCGTTGAAAAAGGAACCACTACTAGGAGCTTGGATGTACCATTTCAATAGTACATCTCTTATCAATATTAAGGGTTTCAACAATATTACATCCAAGCTCCAAGGAGTGGCTCCTTTTTCAATGGTGAGAAGAGTGTGCCACTTTTGATAGAGAGGAAAACTCGCATGCATTACTGTTTTGTCGCGAACTATTTAAAGTAGAATGTATGTTGTTCACATCAACTGTAAGAACACATTTGCTGGTAGACTATTCTGATTCAATCTATGTTGCTTTTACAATTTTGATATTCTTTCTTATGTTATTTGTACTGAACACATGAGTTGTTGATGTATGCAGAGATATGATCTAGAATTTTTTGGTTATGTATTTACATGTACGTGTTTCTAACTTTTCACCTTCATGATAACTATCTAATTGGAGTTTTAAGCAGGGTTTAGTCTCATTACAACTCATTTGGTTACGATAATTCACTCCTAGTTATGATATGATAAATTAGAAATAGATTAGACCTGCATTTACATAGTCTTCATCTACATCTTTCGTTTGCATAACCATCCATCATTCACCTTAATTGATGGACCGGGCCGTAACCGGTAAAACCAAAACCAACAATGGATGCCAGTCCATAATATGGATAGGTTCCCTATTTCAAACGATAAGAGGTCTAATTAGGACTTTTTACCGAGGGTAACCCCTTTTGTTTACAAAAGGGCGACTTTGGACTCGTCAACAAAATTGGTGCTAGAAGGAGGGTTGGATGACAAGCATGCCCATGTGGAGTCATTTCACTTATATATTAACCACCCCATGGCTCCTCTCCGTACTTCTGTATGGGATGACCCTTTAGGTCTTCCAAGACCCAGCGAGGCCATTTCAGTCAAGACAACCAATCTCTTGTCAAATCCCAAATTCGATGGTGAAGGGCGTGTCTATGTATTCACGCATCTCAATTAGTTTGACATCACTAGACAAAATATTAAGATTGTTTAGGACAATGAAACATGTCTACTATTCATCCTCACATTCGAATTGTGAATTAAAACCTAGTTTAGGACATTACCAACGAAATCGATTCATAGTTGGAAACAACTTATGGAAATGTTTATCGCTGCTCGTGAAGATTATATCTATGAAGAACTCCTTGATGAACTTGCCAAAATCTGTAGGCTCAAAAACAAATCCATGGATAAATTCTTTCTAAGAGTTATGCATATTTATTGTAGATTTCTTGAAGATGACAAACTCTTAGACCAACAAATTCTTAATTGGTTTTCATATCTTGTCTCTATTTTTGAAAAAATGCGATCTGGATGATCAAACCATCTCTCATCCACAAGATTCATATCTGACCATGAAGGATATGAGGTACATGATCTCTAACCAACACTTTGACGTAGCTATGAGGGAATCCTTGTAAAAAATCGTAGACCCCTTAACCTCGGAGTGTGAACCATTTACCATTCCTCCTTTAGAAAATAATGAATATAAGATGGTTTGTGACGAATCCCTCATTGAAGAAATCTTGTCATCTTCATGATTTGAAGATTTTCATTCCCTTTATACAAATTTGTTTGATGGTAGTCACCAACATGGGAAACCATCTAGTTATCATGCAATACACTCTTCACATTACGCTATTAGTGGTAAAACATTGATTGATAAACCAGAACAAGATGAGTGCCCAACCCTAATCGATCAATCATTTATTCTTATTGGCAGTCCATCCATGACACATAATGTTATTAATCTTTCACAATCTAGATCTCTGAATGATGTTGAATCACGATTTGATCTTGATAACCCTATTTTTTATGACTACTTTACTATTTCAGAATTGAATGTTAATGTTGACCTATCATTCTCCAGTCCTACATAATCTAAAATTTATGACATTGATGCACATATGTTTACAACACAAAGTACAAAGTGTGTAGAGCATAACGATTTCCTGAATCTCCATGAATAAATCATATCGAATGTACAACCCATCACTATACAAGGCACAAGAAATATTGAGCTGATCCAAGAACCTTTGTCATCTCAATCTGTTCTAGAATTACATGTTAATCCTCAGGGGCAAATTCATCAATCGTCCTTGGATGCTATCTCAATACTCCGACACTCCTCACATGATTTCGTTGATTTCATAGGAGAGGCTTTGGAGTTATCTTTCACTCAATCTTTCCCTCGAACAATCCCCCATCATTTATCCTCTCAACATGTGTGGCATGTGAAATATGGACCCAGAGAAATTTTCATCTATAATGAAGCACTCCTATATAAACCGATAATTATGTCAGGTGCTCATTGTCTTACTTCGACCCCTGGAATGAATGATGCACCCACTCTGAGACTCTCTCACAAAGTACATTGCATGTAAATATCACTTATGAGTCTCACTGGGTATGTCACTCATTGTTTATTTCCTTCCAACAATCATATAACGATCATTATAAATTCTATGACAAAATTGAATCTTGGTTGAAGGAATCCTACACGTATACATTTCTTATGAACACTCACACTGCCAAATTTGACATGTTGAGTAGAGATTTTCTTGAATCAATTCTTCCTATCACTCATCCCTTATTGTTCCATTCTTTACAATTGGCTTGCAATGAACATGCAGTTGTAGGTTTGGAGTTGCTTGATTAGCTTCACTGGCATTACGCTTACACCTAGTCTTCTTTTAGTCAGTGTAGGGTAGGATAGGAATAGGATTATCATAGTTCTCTTTCTTCCTTTCTTCCTTTCTACCTGCATAGCTTAGATTTTTGCTTTTCTTTTCATTTGAATAACGTATATCTGAAATTTTCTTTGTTTCTTCAATAAAAATCATTGACTGCCATTAACATAGTTTGTTGTTCGTGAAAGTTTGCTTTAGTTTAATTTGCTGAAATTAGTTTAATTTTCTTTTGAGCAAAACTTCCTTCCTTTTGTATAATGCTTTTCATTTTTTTTTTTTGACTAAAATCTTGGCCTAAATCTGGTTATCATGAGGAAACCCTATGCAAAATTCTACTGGAAGGCTCATGTTTTGCTTCAACAACATCCACTCTAACATGCATGGTTGAATAGTTTATTACCCTGAGCCACTGAAAGAACATATGTTGAAATAAAATTTATAGCCTAGCGAAACGCAGTGAAGGCCCTTGAAAAATAATCACACCCGTTGCCCATGTGTCACGGGTTTGAAGGTGTCTTTTGAAGTTTGAAGGTGTCTTGATCATTCAACATGTTGTATCTTTTGTTTTCACCCAGAAAAAGCACTACAACTCAAGAGTTTTAGCAACGGGAACTAGTAAGACTGATAGTTCAATTTCAGACATCCACACAGATTCCTCTCGGGGAAGGTTGTGCTCTCTTGAAAAAAAAATATGAGTCATGGACGACAAATGACAGGATATTAAGACATGTTTCCTAGTACAAGTGCACAATTGGCATCATCCACCTGTTTTGAACCATGATTAATTGAACATATCATGTTGTAGCGTAAATTTTGGACCTCGAAGAAGTGGATAAGAAGTGAATATCTCACAAGGTCAAATCAAAGAAATCTGATTGACAACGAATTGGGGTTCTGGCCAATCCTCGCTCCTTAGAACCCAAGGTTGCAAAAGTGAACTGGAAGCTTTTAGAAAATCAAGATGAAGATTGCAATTCTCAGTCAATGCTACCACTTAAGCACGTTGAAATGAAATAACATGCGTATAAGCTTTCACACAAATTAGTATTATGAAGAGGTTTCAAACTCATTGCTGGTCAGAATGCATGGATATCCTTGAAGATGTTGGAAACACTCAATCTATGATATTTTTCACAATCCACTTTATTTCTTAATTGCATGCCTTTGATCGTCATTTATTCAAGATTTTTTTTTCAGCTGCAACAAGATCTTGGGCCGAGTTCATCTCTAATTATGAATACATAATCTCTTCTCTTTCTTTATTTATCATCTTTTCCCTTGAAAGCAGTTCATTTATTAAATTTTCTTTATCTTAAGACCTCTGATTATATGTGACGACACATTGACCTCTCACCATTGTTTGAATTTTCACAGGTAGCACCTTCACACTGGAAATGGGCATGAATCAACTTGCGTACCTTTCCTAACTCATGAGCAGAATTATTGGTCTATGTTTGAATGTAAATCACGTCTGTTTCATAATTTTTTGATAACAATCTAACCATGACTGAACATATTGGTTAATCAATGGTCATCCTTGCATACTAGCTGGTGAGTAGATCCTATGTAATGGGGGAACCATCCACACATTAAGTATCTGCTCACACAAAGGGTCAAGTGTCAATGTCTAAAGGCTAAAAAACTAAAAAGGGATATCTTTATGTAGCCAGGTGTGACAAATATTGAAATAAATATCAAAAGATGACAGTCATCCCCTATCAGTATAAAAGGCCACCACTTTCCCCATTCATTGAATGCTAAGCATGCACCAAATAAGTTGGGAAGGAATGGAAAGGAAAATTTGACCAAACTAGGTGATCTGGATTATTTTCGGCACGAAATGAGAGCGGAGATATAATAAAGCAATGTACAAAGATATCTCAGATATCCAATAATATAACAGAAATGTATCAGAGATGAAACCATAAACATAGAGATACAATAATACACAATTTTCTATTAATGAGTGAAAATGTACAAAGACTGTAAAAATACATAGTGAAAGACTCGCTAGAATGGTGGAAACTTATCTATGAGAAGAGATGTGTCCGCTACTCGCATTCATAAGAAGATGATTTTACAATGAGGCTTCAAAGACATTTTTATCATAAAGAAAATCCAAAACCCTAACCACGAAACATGAAAAGCCAACAATTTTGTGGACCCCGTTTTGGGTAGTTTGGTGTATCAACTTCCCGGGGGAATAACGTTGGCATACGACCTCCATTTAGGGTGCAGGATAGCTCGTTGGAAAGGTATCATCAAGGAGATCCATTTAGGGGGCTCAATCAGAGCCTTCGACTATCATTGAGAAGCCCGATCCCAAAAAACCTTCATTTAGGCCCTCAAAATGGCCCCGAAAGCTAAAAACTGCAGAAAATAGTAAATTACAAAAATTGTCAGAACACTATTTTGAGCCAGTTGGAAAAGGTGGGTGGCCACCGATATCCACTTGGATCAATCCTCCCTCCTTAGGAAGCAATGGTCTCCATTGCATTGAGTGCCCTGGGGAGAGGGAAAAGCGTTTGTTGAATCTGCATCTTGATGAGTTGGTTGCCTTGTTGGAGAAGTTGGATTGCTTAGCTTGTTGAAGGTTGTCACGAACATGTGGCTGGAAGGGTTGGAACTTTTTAACCAGTCTGGCTACATGAGATTCCCATGTGTAGAGGGAATCTTCACACTTTGTTGCAATCTTGTCGACCTGCTTCTGTTGGATAGAAGGTGCTTGGGCCGAGGCTGTAGTGGTTGCAGTATCCTTCTGTTCACCTTTTGAACAAATTGTGAATAAGCTAAATTTTGTAGTATGAGATACTACCTTGCGGCACTGTTTAGGTGGAACAGTGGTCAGAACTACCTCTAGTATTCTGTAGAGATGACCCCCCAGAGAAACAATGACACTTCGGGGTCGAGACTCATAAACAACATGGCGCTTCCGCATATATGGTTGGCCCAAGAGAACATCACAGACATCCAATGGGGCAACATCACATAATACCTCATCCTTGAAGGGATGTGTTAGCGATAAAAAACGCACTGGCATTTTTGAAAGAACGATGCCTAATCTTGTAGGGAAAATTTGAATAGCTTCCCAAGCTCCAAATGCAGATTTGAAAGCACCATTGGAAAGCTTAGGATTTGTAGATGTCGATCGACTATTTAATCATGCAAAACAGACTCCATGACTGAGAAATTTGATTTTGAGAAAATCTGCGCTTTCACTAGCGCAGAAGGCAGAATTATAACTAGTTAGCTGGTGAAAGCTCCACCTTTCACCAGCTAAGGAGCGGATTTTCGGGTAAATTAGCTGGTGAAAGCCTGTAATGACCAGAATACTCGAAATTTCACCCAGATCAGAAATTTTCGAGCCAGAAAGAGATGAAAACTCTTGGAATAGATAGGTGGTGAATTATCAAGTCATATTTAAATGCTACTTTTGTGAGATAAGGCCAGAGAGAGGTTGTTCAAACACATTTGGCCTCATTTTAAAAGGTAGAATTTCAGGATTTTTGGCACACATCATCAAATTCGAATTCCACTTTCAGAGGAACAGATCAAAGAGCCTTGGAAGGCTAGGCTACAATTCATCAACTTTCAACCAATGATTGAAGACCAAAAGATAGAGATTGACCTCATCCTGAGGATCTCTTCCTAGTTTTTTGTAAATCTAGTTTACTTTCTGTTTTTAGAAAATCAGATCCACTGTTTTAGGATCTGATAACTAAATTGTAAATCTATAAAGCTACAGAAGGAAGATGAATGAGGATGTTCAGTTCTGGATACATTTTTGGCTATGTACTTTGACACTATCTTGCCATATGAATGAGAGTTTTCTTTGGTCTTTACATATCAGTCTGTCCACATTTTCCATTACTCTATATTTAATTCTATTAAGTTCGGTTGTTCAGAACTGTCATCTTCTGATATAGCTCATGGATATGAATTAGATCTCCTTTATATTCTTGTATACCACTACAGATTTGTACTTGGTTATCTTGAATGTTTTTCTTCATACCTTGATTATTTTCTATAACTGATATCTAGTTTCTCAAAGCACTGTTTATTTAGAGGCATGACATGTTGTCTTTTTGCTAAGCCTTCTCAGTTATTCCATTGTTCCAAACACTTGATTGTTAGTGATTTCTTAAATTACCAAGCATCCTTAGCCTACAACCCTAAGGAGTTTCTTGGAGTGATAACAAATTGGCGCCGTTGCCAGGGAGAGGAGATTGAAGCCCAACTTCCTTGGGAGACGACAAGATCCAGCTTTGATGATAGACAAAGCTTGGACATCATTTGGTTGTAATCATCTATCTGGCGACTCCATGAAAGACGAATTCAGTGACGACTCCGTGAAGGACGGATCTGTTGGCGACTCCACTGGTAT